>JAECUM010078406.1:0-17969 GCA_016617855.1 Megalonaias nervosa | reverse complement strand
AAAAACCAAATACAAAAAAAAAAATTAAAAAAAATAAAAACAAACAAAAAAATCCAAAACAAACATTGATACATTGTTTTTAAACTGATGGAATATGTATTCAACATTTCTAGATTCTAATATCACATCGACTAAGCAGAGTGTAATTTTATCCGCTAAACAAAATATAAGAAATAGTCACTTCCTAAACACATCCGTCTCTATTTATATGTTAAAACATGAACCACATATAAGAATACTAGTAGTAGGGGTTAATTGAGGATTCTGGACCAAATGACCCTATCAATATAAATAAAGCATTATAAGCTAACATTTTTGTGAGCAGCCTTTGTTAACCTAATATAAAGCTTATAAGTTAACATTTTTGTCAGCAGCTTTTGTTAACTTAAAATGATGCTTATAAGTTAACATTTTTATGGGCCAGGATCCTCAATTACTATTATATTAATTACAAACATTTTTATGATTCAAGATCTTAATTTACAAATAATACTACTACAACTTCTAACAACAGAAAAAAAATAGATGCGCGTAAAAGTAACGCAAAATGCTCGCGTTTATAATTTAATGGAAAGAACGTCAAAATTTAATGCAAAACGTTATACTTCTAATCCAATGGAAAGAAAGTCAACATTTGCTATTAAGTAGAATATATTTTCATATTTGTATAACAAGAATTTAATTTTACCAGATACTTTACGTCGACTTTCGAATAGCTCTTTCATCGCCAATCTGTTTAAAAGATATTTGCTACCTTTTGCAAAAACTTTCGACCTATCAAAATCTATAATGATCTTTGTATACTGACCCTGAGTTATTGGATCGTGTAAATTTTTATATTTCGATAAAAGAACATCTCTCAGATTTTCAAGATACGGAAAATACTCGCTACTATCTGTTCTAATAAGAGAAAGTTTGACTCTATCAAATTTACTAAAACAAATACCTGAAACTTCATCATTAAATTCAAATGATAATTATTGGTTATTGACCATTATTTTTTTTATTTTGCTATTAACTCCATCGGCTAACGTTAAATTTTCAAACATTATTTCTAATGTTTAGACAAAATTAATTAAATAGTGTCCGAACGCTAGCGTATTAATTCTGTCTTTGCAATACCTTTTATCGTCGAAATTACTTAGTCCACGTTTTATGATCGTATTTGTTTCAAGTTTATGATAATTCGTTCTAATCACATTGGTTTTTATAAAACTGACGCTATTGTTGAGTGCGGCTTTAAAATCCTCAAAATTCATCATCTTTTTCACATATCCCTTAGGAATTCCTTTGGCTTTTTTTGTCAGTTTATTATCATCTAATACAACGGCATACATTTTGCTTCTTAGTCCAACAAACTTCCTTACTGGCACAAACATAAACTCATCTTTCATTTTTCCGATGACTTTTTTGTTAGAATTATCGTGAAATTCGCTGCAAGTTGGATAATCCGATAAATCGAATAAATCTTTATTAACATAAATATTTTGATAGACATTATCGCATTTTATATCATATACTAAAGAGTCAGTATCAGTAAATAGCAACTCCGAATCTGGCCATATTTTCTTGGTAAAATTATAATGAAAACTGTACATTAGCCATTTTGATATATCAAGTACGGCTGCACCAATATATATCGGCTTATTTAACTTTAAATTTGTTTTTCGTCGTTGTATTGCGGCGAGATTTTCATTAAATATTTTCATACTAACAAAACCATCGTCGCTAACTAATTTATTTCTGCGATTAATGTCATTAACGATCTCTATTGAAACTCTCCGCCGTATATTTTCCATAGTCTTTCCAAATACCGATATGTTCATTAATTTGAAAAAGTTTTTCTCAAATTCGGTTTTAGCTATGGCACGACGCTTCCTATTTGAGTTAATATAATCTGCCATCCATCGCGATTGATTAAACTTTAAAACTCGATGTACTTTTCTCAGGATTAGTCCAGCATCTACCGCTTGCTTTAGATTTTTGTAATGCATAACATAATTTCTTTTATCTAACAAATTAGGAACTAACTTGTTGACGATAGAACATTTTGCCGTTGTCATTTCTCGTTGTTCTGGTGATAATAAACTGTAATCAATTATCATTGACTGTGCGCAAAACGGATAATCATTATGTAGATTGTGCAGCGAGCTGGGATAGTCAAGATCGACTTCGACAAAATACGAAATATTTTCCGGAAGATTTTTTTCAGTTTCTTTGAGAAATTGGTTCGGAGTTATCCAATGAAATCCACCGAAAGGCATTTGTTCCGACATAGCCCAACCGTATAAATTCACGCAATCTAAATAAATAATAACTTAATGGAAGATTTTCATCGTATTTTTTTAGATATTTGTTATTAGCAGCTGCATATTTTTTGTTATAACGCTAATTCCGCCTCTGATGCCTTTTCCGATAAAGTTAAACATATCGATATCAGTTAAAAGTTCTAATTCTATTTTGCTAGTTTTTAGTAGAGCATCCCAAGACAATCCTGGAGCTGAATAATACCAACAAGGATCTAATCCGTAATTTGCATGACTAACCTGACGAAAATTTTCGAAAACATCAGCTAGCAATAATACATCAGTTTTTAGATATAAATCGTGATAATCGCCAAATGTTTTACAGTTAAATTTATTCCATATATTTTGCGCATATTTATACTCATCATAACTGATGTTTTCATTTTTGAGTTGCGAGTAAAATTTATCTTTGTCAGGTAAAGAAGTTTCATTAAATCTGCTCCAATCGTCGAGATACTCATAGGGGAAGATACCTTTTTTTGTCAGATCGACATAGTTTTCTCCGAAGCAGCTGCGCAGATTATTGAAATTACTGCAACCTTTAACTAGCTCGTCTAATGATGCTGCCATAAATTGCATGCTGTCGATAAAACGTAATTTGCCGAGGGTCACTGACATATACTTTTCAAAATTATTTGGAATACATTTTATTATGTTATTTAACTTTAGTTTAGCTTTAATTTTTTTCATCACCAAAAGCTTCTACAATAATATGACTGTCGTAGCCGCGAAAGTTATGCAAAATTACTGGAATAAAATCTGGAGCATGAAATTTCAAATTGCAACTATTATGAGCAGCTCCTCGATATTGGCCGGTTAACTTGCAATGATTTCTCACCTTGGAATCATCAAGAGGTTGTTCGCAAATATGACAATTAATTGCCTCATCAAAATCGAGTTGTTGTTTTGATGTTATTCTGATAGGAGCTGCCTTAAATAATCTGTTAGAAATTATATTAACTTCATCTATTAAATTTTTTAGTAACCAAACGGCAGGATTTTCACCTCTATATAATCTTATTGGAGACGAAAATTTATCATTGGCGCAACAAACTACTTTATATGCTACGCCGCAAGGAACATGTTGTTGTATTTTTCTGGTACTTGATTTGTTTGGATTATTTTCGGTTCCATATACTGGAACGAGCAAGCATTCAAAATCGGTGTAAATAACGAAAGGAATATTTAGTTTATGATTGTAATTTTTAAATTTTAATGTTTTTTCTTTTTCGCTCGGCATAGTTATTTTCTGAACATTAACGCAGTATTTGAGATGCTCTTGCAATCTTTCATCGTTAGAAAAACCGTGCAAACACTTATAGCAAAAATATTTTTTGTTTTTGTTTTTGCTATACTGTCCGCCAACTAATCCGTTAAAATTTTTTATCCAACAATAATGTCCTTGAAAAAATAATAAATTTATTGTTTTTTGTGAGGCATTTTCTGAAATATATCTAGGATAAACATTTTCTCGTTCGTCTAGTCCGAAAACATTTATTGATATATCGTTTTGCTTCTCGAATTTTGGAATATGATTTTCTGCTACTGGAAAGTTGATACCATTAAAATTCAGTTCGTCTTTGTACGGATAATAATTGTTAACGCGATCGGAATGTTGTTCTTTTGGAAACATCGCGGAAAGAACGGACCATTGAAAACATTTGTTATCATTATTTTTGACATTTATACAACATTTTTTGTTCTTAATTTTTTGAGGAAGATCGACGTACAAATTACCGCGAAGTACGTTATATTTTGCCGTATGAAATAAAACTGCTTTTAACATTTCAAATTTCCAACCCGAACCAGACGAAGTAAATTCTTCTAATTTTTTGTTTATTTCTTGATGTATTTCATCGGCGACCATGGCAATGTTTGTTCCGATTAATATTTTTCTAGATTTAGCTGTCAAATAAGGTTCTGAGATTTCTCTTTCAAAATCTTTTGGTCTTAAAATTACGACATTTTCGACTAGTTGTAATTTTGATAAAATTGTATGATATTGAACAATGAGTTTGATACTTTTATGAACCGCAAGTTCCTGGGCTATAACAGGTTGTAGAAGATGATATAAATTAGTGGAATTAAAATTAGCTAATATTTTATGATCGTCTAGCTTATAACTATTATCATAGCCTGAAAATGCAGAAGCAATTTTTTTAGCTTTAATAATGCTCTTTTTGGCAATGTCGCGTAACTTTAACATTATATATAATATTATGTTTATTTAATTGATTTTTTTTAATATTTTTAGTTATAGATAGTTTTAAATACGATAATTAATAATATTTTCTAACTCATTTCTTGTAAGACAATTATGACCAAATTCCATAATATCATCGCGATTTAATCGTAATGTTATTATTTTATTTGTATCAAGTTTTATTTTATCAATTGCAGTTAATAAAAATTTATCTGATTCGCCCAACGTTATCATAACGTCAACGAAATAAAAATTATATCCTAATAAACAATTTCGAACCGCCCTAATTAGTTCGTCTTTGTTTATTATATTAACGCGACAATGGTATTTTACTTCCATATTATCTATTAATTAGATAAAAAATATTACTATAATGAGCTTAATCGAAAGATTAGCTCAATTATACGCAGATGATTTTGTTCCAGTTTCTAACGTCAAACTAAAAAATATCACCGACGATGATAGATTTGCTAATTATACCGAAAAAGATATTTTATTTAATCATGATGATGATGAAGATGATGTCGTTGTTAGCAAAAAATATTTAAATCGACCTAGTAGATATGACGTTAAATATCTCATTGTCAAAAAAATATTAAAATTTAATTTTGATGTTAACGAACAACAAATATTTTGGCAGCTTATAAAACCATTTCTAAAACGTAAAATACCTGGCCAAAAAAGAAACATAAAATACGATTTTATTTTCGTTAAAATATTTAATTTAATGCCAATAGTTGAAGCTAGAAAATCACATTTAATTTCGTTATGTAAGCCAGTAAAATGCACGTTAGTATTAAGAAAATACGAGCAATTTTATAACGATATTATTCAGTCTATAAAATTGACTTAGTTGGAACCCAACTATTAAATTTACTGCTATATCCCCGCCATTTAACTAAACTTTTATCGCCTCGCTTTTTGATAACTTTTTCAATAACAAATATATCTTGTTTTGTTTTTTGAAGTTCTTGTTCATAAAAACTTCCTGCTGTAGATTCGCCTTCCAAATCTTTTAACAAATATGTAACTGGTATTGTTAAAAGTACTTTATCGATAACATATACTTCTTCGCTCCAGTTTGGAGTAAATCCTTTTTCAAACGTTTTCTTCAACAACGAAATTCTAACTTTATCGCCGACCTTAAATTTATGTCTGCGGTACATGTTTTCATTAGCTAATATTGGATTTGCAATTGCTTCATTTGGCGACATTTTAAGTGTGCGATGTTTAGTATTATTATATTTATCAACAATTTTCTGTAAATTGTCGATGTATTTGTTTGTGTTTTTGGCTGTTAAATGTTTATGAGTCTTTTCGTTTAGCGTACGATTAAATCGCTCGACAATGACGCTTTTTCCCTCATTTCCGGTAACGTATTTTTTAATGTTATTTTGTATCAAAAACTGCTCGAACTTTTTGTTGAAAAATTCTGGTCCGTAGTCGGTCCATATTTTGTTAGGTTTTCTTTCCGTATTTGTTATTATTTGTTTTAGTGCGCCTATCATTGAATCTCCCGTTTTATTCGAAACTGGTACACTAAAAGCATATTTACTAAAAACATCGACAACATTAAACAAAAATTTCTTTGGTATTCCATCGTCGCCAATATTAAATTGAGATATATTTGATAGATCGATTAAATCTATCGCCCAAATATCATCGACCGCATTTGCTATAACTTTACGACGTGGAAACTTTTTTTTTTTAGGTTTATGTAGCTCGACCGCAAGATCGTCGTATAAATCTCTACCTAGGCCGAGCTTATATTTTGCTCCAATAATACTTTGGACCAGCCGTCGGTCAACACTTTCTCGTATATTTTCTGGCTTCATATCTCGAAGTTCGTCTAACATTACCTTATCGCAATCGTGCTTTGTCTTATCTTGACCAATATCTCTATAGCAGATATCATGTCGCATTGATATTTCATCAACTTGATTGTAAGGCTCCTGTCCGGGCAGCGGATTATCGTTTTCATCAAGTTGCTTGTCAAGTGGATTCCATGGTCCAGTATATTTATGGCCTGGCAATGTCCAGCCGCCCTTCGGTTTCGGCAGTTTTCCAATTAATTTATGTATATCTACTCCTAATCCAATTATTTCTCTGTTTTTGCATTTCTGGCAATATACAACAATTTTATTTTGTTCGAGACATAAATCGCTATCGACGCCGCATTTGCAGAACATTATTTATTTATAATTTTTGTTAAAATTCTTGTTTTTCAATGAAAAATCGGTTTTTTTTTCATGAAAATGACAAAATTTATTTAAAAAATCCTGGGGTATTGACCCTAACAATTTATCGAGATTGGACCGATTTGTTTTTTTCGTTAGGCAAAAACTCCAGGGTTTTCAATATAAATTTTGTCATTTTTCGATTGAAAACTGGTTTTTCTGGATTTTTCTTGATTTTTCTCGCTGATTTTGCTTAATTTTGCTTGCTTTTGCTCGTTTTTTCATGAAAAAATCGAAAAATGATAAAATTTATATTAGAAAACCCTGGGGTATTGCCCTAACAATTTATCGAGATTGGACCGATTTCCACTGATTTTTCATGAAAAAATGAGCAAAAAACGAGATTTTCGAACAAAAAACTAATTTTTAGAGCAAAATCAATAAAATAAAATAAATTTATAATATTTTACAACATTTTTTCTTTTTAATCATCTACTAAAATAATATCGGGATAATTCGACCCTAACTTTATCGCTGGCAAAAACATACTTTTTCTTCTTCCACAAATCGCGCAAATAATTTTTAGCATTGTTCTATTATTTTTTGTTTTTTCAGTTTTTTCGTCTTTGTTTTCAGTTTTAGTTTTGCATTTAAGACAATATGTTGACATTATTATATTTGTAAGTTAGACAAAATTAATCGCGATCTTATCGTTGGCGTTAGACGGTTGTTTGTCAAATTACAAAATAAACTTTAAAAAATCCGGATTTTTTGTCATCTGCTTGATAAACATTATACAATAATAACCGCAAGCTGGAGATCCAATTGGTTGAATCTGATTTGACGAATAATTTATTATTTTGTTTTTGCTCATATATTTTTTTACAGCATCACTTGGCGGAATTCCAAACGAGTCGAAATAATTGTTATTATAAACAGCTACCCAATGTGTACCAGATCCATCATCGAAATCTTGTACATTTATAACGCAAGAACCTAAAGTTGCTGGTGATGTTGAAAGTTCATCTTTAGAATAAACTCCGTGAAAAGTTTTTATTTTTTTAAGTTTATCAAGTATATCAAAATTACTTAGCGGAGGTGATTTTAACGTCTCGTTCCCGGCAGTGTTAGTCCTCGCCCTCCTGTTCTTCCGAACAAGCTTCCCAGCAATCCCGGCAGCATACTCCCCGCCATACCAGCCATTAATGGAACCATTGGAAGAAATCCACCTTGCATCTTTTTTTTTCGTTTTTCTCGTTGTCTTTTTTCGTGTTGTCTTTCTTTTAGGCATTATATCTTATCTTTAGACAAAAATTTTCTTTATTCCACTGCCTGTCTTTTCTGGTTCGGCAGCTTTACGACCTTTGGCTGCTTGTTCTGTTGCGCCAGATATTGCTCCAGCTGCTGCCGCTAATCCTAATTTGCCCAATATTGGTAAAATTTTAGGAAGAAATGCTCTAACTATTGCCGGGCCAAAGAAACCACCTTGTTTTGACATTGCAGTTATTTGTGCGGCGCTTAAATTTAAAACGAAAGGTTTTTTGCGATCATATTTATTTGCTTGATTTTTTGTTAGCAATAATTTTGTTAAAATTCCCGAAGCATTAGGATTGATTTTCAACGAAACCGGCTTTCGCCTCGCAACAGCAGTTGCTAATTTTTTAACTTGACCATCGGTTAAATGTATTTCTTTTATAATATATTTTGTCATCTTATATAACATTACAGATTAAACTTGTATTGTCATTTTGCCTCCAATGGAGTCGACCGTAATAAATCTGTCGCTTATAACTAGCGCATATACATTTAATGCCGCTGCTGGAGCAGCTCCGAGCGTCCAAGTGATTTCGTTATCAGCTGTGCTGTCCACAGATCGCTCGCTATGTTTACTAACATCAAAGTAAAATATTGGATATAACAGACGAAATTCTTCTGCCGATATTTGAGTTCCATCGCTGGTATCTTGATATTTTTGTACTGAGTCGAGCAGATACATATAAGGTCGAGCAATATTTTTATTAGCGTCTGCAAAATTGCATTCGATCGCTCGTTCTGGATATTGCTTTGAATTTATTCTGGCATATATTCGCCTAACATCAGCGTTATCAAATATCGCATTATTTTGTTGTTGGCTTCCACGTCGAACTTGTTGCTGGAATACAACGAATAACTGACGCGGCAGCTGTTCACTTGACGTTGTTGTAATTCGCCAGGTGTAGTCGGTGGTATTTGGAACAGCTGTTTGATATATTTTATGTTGCTGAAAATGAATTTTATTGGTGCGTTTTTCCAGCATACTATCTAATTCTAACATTTTAGTGACTGACGGAGTTATTCTTGGCATCCACGGAGCGAGCTTGTTTATAACAAATTGCACATCAGCCCCGCCAGATCTGTGAAAACAATCATTTTGTTCTGCTCGATCTAAAATAAGCGTATGTTTAACTCCACGAAATACTTTATTATAGTCTCTGCAAAAGCCAAGTATTGTACTTAATGGAAGCATCATTGTAATTTGACGCGATACTGCTGCAAGTACCTTTCTCTTAGAATAACCTTCATTATAATGTACAGTTTTAAAACCTGATATATGACTGTTAACTAAATTTAACATTGCAGCACCGTCTGCACCTGCAATTGGCGGTGTTATATTAAGATTACTGCAAGCAGCAGTAAGTGATACTCTTGTAGCGTCTGCATTAGCGTCCGCAGCTGGTGCGGCTATACCAAAATTGGCAGCATTAGCAATAAGAAAATCTCTCACATTTGCAGCGCTTGCAGCAGCATCAGCTCCAGCTGCAACTGCTGTCCTTGGTATAAATTCTTTAGATGCTGCTGTACCAATTCCAGTATCTTTAAACCACATCATATTAGTTGCAGTTGATTTGGAATAATCGTCGGAAAACGAAACGATATTTAAGATTGTACTCGCAACTTGTAAGTGATTTGAAATATCTTCAACTGTTTGATTAGCCAGCTGATATCTGGCACTTCTAAACAAACACCAACCGTTATTTATAAGAGCTACTTCTGCATTAAATGCAATTGCGGCAGGTGGATTAACTATTGTCATAATTTGACCACGAACTTCTAACATCGCTTTATGAGGCAGCAGAAATACATCTTCATCTCTGGTATTAAATGTTCTAATACCAGCCTTATTTGGTTCGTTAGAATTTTCGTCGAGATACTCGACATAGTCAAATTCCGTTACTTCATTATCTATATCGTAAGTTTCTGTAAAATCGAGATAATTTTTCATAGACATTTTTTATTTTATTAGGTTATATAAAAATTATTGCGGCGCTGTAACTTTAGATATTAAATTTTGTATAATCTGCTCGCCTTTTGGTGATAGAAGTTTTTTTGTTGTTGTTACCATTGCTCGTTTAGTTTCTTTTGTTGGTGCGATTTCTGAAATAACTTGCTTGATTTCAGCTTGCGCCTTAGGTTCGCCTTTTATTTTATCAGATATTTTTGTCCTACTGCACTTCCAGCAGCAGATGCAGCTCCAGTTGCAAAAGCTTTACCAGCGTCAATTGCAATTGGCGCAACTTTACAAGCTAATCCTGGCAAAGCTTCAGCAACTTTAGTAAATATATTTCCGAAAAATCCTCCTACTATTTTTCTTCTGTAAACTTTTTTTTGTTTCATTATATCTGAGGTTGTATAATTTTGTTGTTCGCCTAAGTAATTGTTTGTAAATTGTAAATAATAAGTAACAATCTCATTATTCAAATCCAACTGCCGTCCAGATTGATCTGTCAATTGCATATTTACTTCGCCTATTTGATTTTCAACATTTAACGGATAATAAATAATATGCCGAGGAGTAATTTGCATCAAAGACCCCGGTGGAACTTCTGGCGAGAAACTGTATGTAGTTTGGCCTTGGCTTCCTTTGGCCGAATAAGAACCAGACGCGATCGAGCAATTTACTAATATTGTATTTACGTCAGTTATATTTACCGACAGTTCACCGTCATATGTAATAGGTTCATTAGGATATAAATAATACGCTTATGTTCAAATCCTATCAGTGGTGCGATACTCCTTGGTGATATAAAACTAACTGACATATTTTTTATTGTCATTCTAGCTCGCAATGTATTATAATTCGGTGCTAGCTCGAAATTATCAGGTTTTATCTTCTCTTTTTGCATAAGCTCTTTTATCGTCTTATTTAGATCATCGATATTATAAGCTCCTTGTGGAATTTTAAATGTTCTCCATTGCGTGTCTCTTATTGAAATAATTGCAAACTCATCATTGACACCAGTTTTTATATTAGCCATAGCATTCCAGCAAGTACAAGAAATTAATCCAATTTCGTATTGTTTTTCACGATCTAATTCTATTGGCGGAATATACTTTACTGAAAAGTTCGCGCTGTCTTTATCAGATTGACTAGAGTCGAGTAATAGCGTCGCTGACATTTATTATTATATTTTTATAAAATTAAGTCGCGATGCAAAGTATCATACTCGTCAGATGTTAATAAATTTCTCGACCTCAAATTATCAAGTATGTCGATGATTTCATTATCGATTTCGACACCAACATTTCCTGCTTCTTTTGATGATATCAATAGCATTAATCTGCCGATCATTTCAGTAACTGATACGAATATTCTAATGCCAGTTCCCGTTTTTTGTTGTTTAGCTTCCTCTTCTTGTATAGCTTTTAGTTTAAGTAAATTCGCTTTTTCTCTATCACTTCTTGCTTGAATTTTCGCTTTTCGTTCAGCTTTTTCAACTTCCCATGCAGCTTTTTCAGCTTCCGTTGCAGCTTCTTGTGCAGCTTTTCGTTCAGCTTCCTTTTTTAGAAAAGCTGCATATTCTTCTTCAAGTTTTCTTCCATATTCATCACGTTTTTCAGATGGACTTTTTATAGCTTCCTCTTTTTGTGCTGCTATTGCTTGTTCAAATTTCTCTTTTATTTCAGCTTTCTTTTTTTCCATATATTCTATTCTTTTAGGTTTTTTATCATAACGTACTATATCAAAAGATTTAAATACGTTATAAACATAATCCTCCTTATAATTTTCTTTATCTTTTAAAAAATTAAGTGTTTTAAAAAAAACTTCAGCGATAATTGAATCTCTTGCTCTTTCATAATTTTCTTTAACATCTTCAAAAGCAACTTCATCAATTTTATTATAAGCATCTTTATTTTTTTCTATGATTTCTCTTAATTCATTACGTATATCATTATACCTAGCTTCCCCCCAACTATAAACATCAAGATTAGGAATTTTATATTTTTTTTTATAAGATAAAATATCTTCATCACTGATTTTTTCTGATACTTTTTCTTTATATTCTTCACGCTCTCTTTTTATTTCTCCTAATTTATCTTTAAAATATTGTTCAGTCATTACCTTTTGAGGTGCTTGTATATATATAGTTCATGGTGGTGCTTTATCATGATAACCTGCTTCAGTTTCTATACTAGTAAGTTGACTTTTACTATGGTATTTTCCATCTATGAAATTATTAATAACATTAATATAAAGCTTAGCGATAATTCCATTTCGATATAATTTATAATCTTTATAATAATCTTTATTTTCTATAACTATTTTATCCAAACTATTTTTACTTTCTTCTATTATTTGTTCTAATTTTGCAATTTTTTCTTTAGCTTTAAAATCACCTTCATTAATATTATATAATCTTACATTTTTAAATTCATTATATTTATTGTTAAAATCTTTGTATTCATGGTAATCTATTTTGCTATTTATATTTTCAAAATTACGTTCAAATGAACTTTCATGATGTTCCTCATCTAAAATTCTTCTAAATTCTTCAAATTTCTCAGTTGGAATTACTCTCGATATTATTAATCGTTGAAGTTCCTGCGGATCATTTATAAGCCGTTCTCTTTCAGCTCTTCTTTCATCAGGATCAATTATAGTTCTTGTAAATATCTCAGCTAAATCTCTTTTTTCCTTATCAGTTCGCTCAATAATTTTTTTAACAGTTTCTTCTTGTTGTTTTTTAATTTTTTCAACAGCTGCTTCTTGTTGTTCTTTAACTGTTCCGAGTAAACCTTTTTCTTGTAATTTTTTAGCTTCTTCTTCTGTTATTGGTTTACTTTCGGGTAGCTTTCCAAGTAATGCTTCGGTGATTGGTTTTAGAGCAGTTGCTGCTGTTTCTGCTGCAACAACCTGACCGCGCGTGCTTGCTGTACTAGCTGTTTAAATTTTGCCTGAGATTGAGCAAGTTTTTTTAGATCTTCTATATGTTTTCTGTACTTTGCTCGTTTTTCCATTAATTATATACTATTTTTTACAAAATTATTGTATATAATTTTCAATACAACAACGAAACATTTTATTTTTATCGTTAGTTAACTTGTAGAACAAAAAGAAATCGTATTTATTTGCTGTTGTTTTACGGTACAGTTCGATAAATTTATCTTTTGTTACATCGCCGCATTGTTCGTTCGCGATATTTCTAACATCAATATTGTCAAGGCCAGGAAATAATATAAAACAACCAGTATTTCGCCTGATAAATCTGTCGACATTATAATATCCTTGAGCGAGATAAATAGAATTACATTTCTTATTTCGCGACAGAGAAAAATACGATCTGATTTTATTCATTTCTTCATTATTTAGCGGAATATTATCAAAAACAACTATTTTATGTTCGGATGAATCGAGTTGATTAATTGGAACAAGTTCCTCTGGTTGTTTTATAATAAAGAAATCTTCGCCAGCTTTGAGATCATCGCGAAGTTTGTCATTATAATTATTAAGTAGTTCGTACTTATCTTGCTGCGGATTAATTGTATAAATATAAACGCGATCGTAGTTTAAATTATCTCCAAGAAGTAAATTCATAAGCAAATTTGTTTTGCCCGATCCAGTTCGCCCAACTATAAGATAATGACAATCTGGAAGATTATTGTTATGTACATGTTTCACCAACCGCTCTGTATCAAAGTTTAATATTGCCATTATATAACTTATTGTATATAATTTTGTCAAGCAATAAATAAATAATGAGTTTTTACTCAAAATTTGGAACAGCAGTAGGAGGAAATTCGACAACCTCTTATCAAGGTGATTTATCTAAATATGCAACGCTTGATCAGCTCAAAAATGAAATTACTAATTTATTAAATATAACAAGCGTCGACCAAAATGAAGTTGTTATTTTTCAAGATAAAGAAGGACGATTAAAAACGAGTAATATACAATTATCAGATGTTCTTGTACGAATTCCAGCTGCGGTTGTTAATAATATAGTTACTTTTGCCGACCAAGGCAAAATACAAGATTCGAGCAATTCTATCAATGATTACGTTAGAAAAGCTGGTGATACATTTACTGGCGATATTGTTATGTCAAGAAAAAAAATTACGAATCTGGGAGATCCAATAACAGATTTTGATGCTGCAAATAAAAAATATGTCGACGATCAAGAATCTAAGTATTTACCAGTTAGCGGCGGTATAATGCGAGCATTTCTCAATATGAATAATAATGGTATTAATAATCTAAGAACACCAGAAACGGAATTTGACGCTGCAAATAAAAAATATATTGATGGTATAGAAATTACGATTAATAATAGAATTCTTGTATTAAGAAATGAATATAACGCTCATGTAACAACATTTCAAAATTTTCGTAGAAATATAAACAAAATTAATAACGACTTTTTTGGAACTCCAACAAATGTTATTATTAGTCTTTCTGACATTCACATAAGACTCAACGATATTGTTAGTGGCATTCCTAATATTATTCAAAAAACTGATCTTATTAAAATTCCTCATAAGCAAATCATTAATATTGTGTACACAGTAGCATCAGGAAGAACAAGATGGTCGCAACTAAATAACACTTTAAAACATACCGCAGAAGTCACTGGTGTAAATAGGTTATCCATATTTAGCATTGAAAAATTTATTATACTTACTACATTTACATTGCGTCATTCGACTGATACTTTTTCTGGAGTTGCATCTGTTATAATAAATAAGGATGCCGAAGAAACATTTATGCTAGTAGCGAATGACAAAAAGTTAGCCGAAGTGGATTATTGGTGGTGTCTGGAATTTGTAGCTGAAACTCCCAAAAATCCTTAAATAATATTATATAATGAAAAAGAATATAGTCGATTTTAATCATATTTCTGAAAATATTCCAAAGCAAGATGTTGATGCATTAATGCAATATTACAAATATTATCATAAAAATCTTTGGTGCGTCAAAAAATGTTACAAATACTACGCAAAAATACTACGAGTTATATCATATTTACCACTGCTAATGACAGGCTCCGGTATAATTTCTAGTGGCGCATCATTAAATTCATTTTTATTGATAATATCCGGCGTTGGTGTTTCTCTTGCAGCAGTTTGTAAAAAAGTTGAACCTCGACTCGCAACCAAAAAAAATGCTTGCAAAATAGCAAGTATAACTTATAAAAAAACTACTCGATCAAATTCGATCTTACTTGCGTGGCATAAAATACGATATGGATGATTTAATACGAGAATTCCGCATTATTGATAGTATGTTAACAGATATTCTTCCAATGAGAGTCAGCAAATATGAAAAAGATTATAATAAAAAGTAGATGTTTAATTTTGTGTTGCTTTAGAAATAGTAGTATTATTTGTAAATTAAGATCTTGAATCATAAAAATGTTTGTAATTAATATAATAGTAATTGAGGATCCTGGCCCATAAAAATGTTAACTTATAAGCATCATTTTAAGTTAACAAAAGCTGCTGACAAAAATGTTAACTTATAAGCTTTATATTAGGTTAACAAAGGCTGCTCACAAAAATGTTAGCTTATAATGCTTTATTTATATTGATAGGGTCATTTGGTCCAGAATCCTCAATTACCCCCTACTACTAATACTTCATCGACATTATTTAATGGGGGGGGGGGCTGGCAGTTCCCTTGGAATTTTCATCTCAAAATATTCAGGGTATATCTATCGGTGATGAAATGGAAGCAATTTGTGTATTATTCTATTCTAGAAAGAGTCATCAAATTTGATTATATGATTTATACAGTCTGCAGGTTTAAGCACCACTGTAACTAAATATTGGAATGCATATCTATATTCAGATGACCAAATTTAACGCCTGGTACATGGTTTTCAGTAAGAACAATAACAAGAACAATAACACGGAAAAGAAAACTGAACGACATTGCGCCGGTTCGCGGTGTCCGAATGGCTATTTTTAGAAACTGATATCACTGCGTGTGACGTTTCACAGAGGTAAAAGGTTCAAGCGCCATTCGCTCGAATGCTTTACTAAAGAATCACACCCTGATCATGTGACCTTTTCTCGGTGAGTGGTAGTTAAGTATTAACAAAATGTAAATTTGGCATAAAACGTCTATTTCATGAAAGCAACAAGACAGCACTTTTTGATATAATCTGACGATATTCAGAGATGATTATTTAATTAAAACAAGTTAAAAATCACCACAAAAACCCATCTTGACAAATCTATGTCCAAAATTATTTATGATTTGAGGATTATAACAAGAATTGATAAACAGAAAATAAAACAGAATTATTTTGAGTTACGAGAAAGGAATAATACAAAGGCTGATTTGTAACCGGGAAGAATTTGCATTTTTATTGATATAGATAGACGAAGTTGTCAAAATAGAATGAATATTTCGTCAAATCAAGTGATATTCACGTAACCTCAGTTATTGATAGCAATGATTACTCCATCCCGAGGCCGAAAGTATTATTAGAGGCGTACCATTTAATGTCCAATCTAATTCTGGCAATTAATTGTATTGAGGGTTTTAGGTAATCTCATTTGCATGTCATTTCCAGATGCATGTTGTTTATACATGATCTATTTATACATACTTGATGATTCCAACTACAGACATCTCATTTTATGTACTCCGATTCCATATAACCAAAGTCCGAAAAACTTACTTATTGCATGAGGTCACATGAATGACCCATACACCAAACAATTCCCGAGAAGTTTGCATTGACTGTAGAAATAAAACAAATGTTTTCAAACCAGTAAGCTTAGTTTCGAATTCGCAGATCGACAAAAGTCTAATAAGTTTCTCGGCAATGATTAAAAAGCCTACTGAACATGCCACGAGATGTCGCTTAGAGATCGTTAAACATTAATGTTTACAATATTTCCATATATCAACGCTATACAAACATTATTGTTAACAACATTTCCACATACCACCACTATACAAGCATTACTGTTCACAACATTTTTAAACACTATCACTAAACAATCATTACTGTTCACAACATTTCCATATACCAACGCTATACAACATTACTGTTCACAACATTTCCACATACCAACACTATACAAACATTACTGTTCACAAGATTTCCAAATATCAAACTATACAAACATTACTGTTCACAACATTTCCACATACCGACACTATACAAACATTACTGTTCACAACATGTCGACATACCAACACTACACAAACATTGAAGTTCACAACACTTCCACATACCAACACTATACAAACATTATTGTTCACTACACTTCCACATACCAGCTCTATACAAACATTACTGTTCACAACATTTCCTCATATCAACTCTATACAAATGTTAAAGGTCTACTAGCGTTTAATACACATTATATATCATAATGTTCATTTTTCGCTAAATAACTGTAAAATGTGCATTTTAGAGTTAGGTTTTAACTCACAGAGGAGAAAATTAAGATCATTTGAGCGTACATCGATGTTTTACGGAAAACGCTCGGGAAATATTTATACACTTCCGGTGAAAAATCGGATTACCGGAAGTGACGCAATGTCGGGAAGTCCCTCAAGTTGAGCGTATGTGATGATAATAGCTGATAGTGACGACTCTAGCGAATTTATGGCAAATAAATCCAGCACCATTAAAAGTTTACATCATAAACAATATTAAAGGCTAAATTCTTTTTATATTACTTTCTATGATTCTGTACACAATGTGAATAATAATAATAATATACTTTCCACATCGAACAAACATTACTATTCACATCTGCAATCAATGGGTTGTGGGTGTGAATCCAACCTAGACCAGGATCCACTGACACAATAGTGTATATCTAAGCAAGGAAGGTAATTTACTCCCAGAGCCGCGGAAGTAATTAGTCTTTACAGTTACACACAATCAATACACCAACTATTCACACCATTTAAGCACGAGAAGAAAACTTGTGATATATCATTATTATTATTATTATTGTTGAAAACAGCAACAGACAGGAAACAAGCTACGGCATCCACAAAAA
>JAECUM010078405.1:0-11704 GCA_016617855.1 Megalonaias nervosa | reverse complement strand
CCCCAACAAAACAAACAATGGATACCTGGGAACTTTATTACCTTTTGAAAAACAGTTGGTACACTGCTTCTTGGAATCCTGTCGTGTGTGCTAAAGATGTACTACCTCATCGCAAACCTCAAGACCATCAAGATTATGTCATTAACACGGACGACAGTCACCTCTCAGGAACCCACTGGGTAGTCGTCTACTTCCCTAAAGAGGACTGTGTGGAGTATTTTGATTCGTATGGATTACCCCCGTTGGTAGACTATATTATTGACTTTATGAGAAGATATGCCCAGCCGACACGATTCAATAAAGTGAAATTACAAGGCACAGATTCCATGGTGTGTGGTCAATGTTGTGTGTATTTTCTTCATCAACACAGCTTTGGATATCCTTTAGAACATTTAGTGACTTATTTTGATCGTCTCTCTTCTAGAAATGATGAGAAAGTAGATCGATGGTTTTGTGACCGTTATGGTTATCTTTTGTATTTAGTTAGGAAACGTAGTGTACATCAATGGCCTCATGACTTCCATCAGTGGAAATCTCGCATGATTTCACAACGTTGTCAACCTTGTCAAAAATAATTTGTTTGATATTATTTTTAATTGTTAGTTGTTAGCTGTTTATTGAATAAAAAATGTTGTGTTTTAAAACAAAAATGTGTCTGTCGTTTGTTTTCCAAGAAACATCGTGAATGTATGCTCTTGGACGTCTCTCTATCCCTCACCATGACATAAGCTATCATAACGTTCCGACTCAACAAAAATCCATTAGGAATGTTTTCTATCGCGTCCGCGTTTGAACCAGATAAAGCGGGTTGTTCTCCAGTCTGGCCATCCATAGTTGACTCGTCTACCTATGATCATGCCTTCCAGACTAACTAAGCTGAACGAAGCTTACGTGAATTTACATCGTGTCAGGCTAAACCTGATACCAAAGCCTGAAGGGATAGAGAATGTCAGGATGTTAGCAATAGCCCAAGACCTAGTAGAAGAGGTCTTCAGCGAAGAAATCAAGAAATAACAAGAAGAATGGACAGAGAAGTACAGACTTCAGAAGCAGAGATAGAACAGCAACAACAGCATCAGCAGCAAGAACCAGACAGAGGTTTTGTTGACTCTCGTGTGGACACCAAAGAGTTCTCCTTCTCTTTCCGCAGAAGCAGGCCGTATCGTGTAGGAAAGCCTGCCGCCAGACGGTGATGAAATCTTAGACAGAAAAAAAAGATTGTCATCATTCCCCGTCAACAAAAACAGCCCTTTTCAGGACTATCCAATACTCTAGAAAAGAGATACTAATTAAATTGCCAAAACAAAATTGTGTATTTATGTCTTTCAAAAAAATAGAAGTGTGTCTATAAGAACGTCGTTTCTCTGTTTTGTCAGATAGTGTATGTGTGTCTGTGTTTGCAAGTTAAAAAGTCAACGTGAGTGTTTCTTTTAGGTCCGCGCGTTTGATGTAATGGTAAGTTTTGGTGTTGGGGATGTTTTCCTTCTCGTCCGTGCTCCAGGGATATAAAGCGGCAAGATCGTCAGTCTGGCTACCCATCGTTGACGTATCAACTGCAGCGACATGAGCAGACTCACGAAACTACTAGAACTCCAGATGCACCTGGAATATGCCAGGCGCATTTTAGATGAGCTGGCTATGGAGGCTATAGCCGAAGAAGCCAGGCTTGAAGAGGAGAAGGAGATAAAGAAAGAAGAGGAGAAGGAAGGGACCCTACCTCACCTCATAATGAGACCTGTGTGTGAAGTGAAAGCTGAGGTGAGGACATCACAATGACAGCCACAGCCACAACCACAACCACAACCACTACCACCAGTACCAAGAGTCGCTGCCACTCAGATGGAAAACTGGGAGGAGGTATTAGAGGACTTGGAGAGACAGCTGCAAGAATGGGAGTCGCAGCGTCAGCAACATCATCCCCGGCTACACAACAGAAGAAGACAGAGGGTAGTCTTCAGAATCCCAGAAACTGAAGATTGGGGATCTGAAGCCAGTCAACCTCCCTCTGCGCTCCCAAGAACAAACATCAATTTGGAGCAGGACTGGAGCCGTCGTTGTGTGTGTGGTGCCCGGCCTGGGAGATGTTACCATTAGCCCAGGTGCAATTGGAGTTCTAAAAACAGCCCGTCTCAGGGCTAACCAGATCTCTAGAAAAGAAACGCTATTCAAGTTGCCAATTCGTGTGAATGTAGAGTAGTGTGACTATAAACACTCACTCCTTTACTGTTGTGTGTGTGTGTGAGTGTGTGTGTGTGTGTTTTCTCTTCCCGTTGTGTGGATAGTAGAATGTGTGTTATATGCGTTCGTGTTCGTTTGTGTGGATAATATGTATGGTGTGTTCGCGTCCGTTTCTGCGGATAGTATATGTGGTGTATTTTTTAATTCTCTTCCTGTTTGTGTGGATAGTATAATGTGTGATATATGAGTTCGCGTTCGTTTGTGTTGATAGTAGATATGGGTGTGTTTTTCTTCTCTTCCGGTTTGTGCGGATAGTATATATGGTATGTTTTCTGCGTTCGCGTACGTTTGTGTAGATAGTAGATATGGTATGCTTTATACATTCGCGTCCGTTTGTGTGGATAGTAGATATGGTATGTTTTTCATCTCTGCCCATTTGTGTGGATAGTAGATATGGTGTGTGTTTTTTCTTCTCTTCCTTCGTTTGTGTGGATAGTATAGTGTACATGTTTTATGCATTCGTTTGTGTGGATAGTAGATAATATGTCAACTGAGTGTAAGGGATGTTTTCCTTCACGTCCGTGCTCCACGGATATAAAACAGAGCGCTCGTTATTCGCGCCATTCTACACAGAATAAAAAAAAAATGGCAAGTAACTGGAAGAGGATGTTCAGATTGCAGGAAGTAGTTGATACCGTAGGTATGGTGGAGGAGATGCTAGTCAGAATGCAGTTTGGGGCTTATAGTCCTCATAGACTAAGCATGGACATTAATAATTTAAAGAGAAGTAAGGACATCTTAAATGAGATGAATATAATTGAAAAAGACGAAAAGGAAGGTAGAGAAGACAAAAGGAGGAAGAGGGAGTGGAACAAAAAGATGGAAAAGGAGGAAGAAAATGAAAAAAGGAAGAAGGAGGAGAAGGAGAAGGAGAGAGAAAAAGGAGGAAAGAATGAGAAGAAGACAAAAAGTGTAGGACAGAAAATAAGAAGTTGGTCGAGGAAAAGAAGAACTTAGAATAAGACAAAGAAGAAGAGGAAATCTAAAAGCCCTTTTCAGGGCCACTTTCATATGCCTCGAAAAGATTTATTCTTTCTTGCCTAATTTTTTTTTTATAGGATTGGTACACGAGCGCGAATGCATAAAACATACTATACTATCCACTGACACGGACACGAATGCGTAAAACTTTGTATAGAAATGAAACAGGTGGCATAACGTCACGGTACTTGCTACATTGTTGCAAGTGTCCAGTACTGTGACGTCACCCTACCTGTTCCATTTCTCTTGCCGCTATAGAGGCCCAATATTTTTGTCGCTATACAGGCCAAAGTTTCTCCATGTTAAATTCTCATTGTCGCCAAAGTACCCCACGACCATTTTGACTGGGATTTCCATTGTCGCTAAACTACCCCACTATACTACTTATATTATATATTTAATTATTATGTGTAATGTTGTGGATTAAGAAGAATTTAAAAATAATACTTTTGATTTATTAGAACTATGATGTTACCCACTCATGGACAACTGTAATTCCTATTGTTGAGTCAACGCCAATGTATGCTGATCCCTTTTTAGAGAGCACCTTTATAGACAACCCCGGATCATCTTTCGACATACCAAACAGAAGCACTGAACCAGTACACCCCATTGAACATTCTACCTTTGATATAACAAACAGGTCTTCTTCAATTCAACTACATGAAATGCAAGAAAAGTATATATGTATTTTTTTTTTTTTTTCCAAACAAACATGCATATTGTTAATAGAAACAAATTACAAATTACACCAATTTTCTAACACTCAGTTGGTCCCTGGCCAGTTATCTGGAAAATTGATTATAGCAGACTCATTTCATCAACAAGATAAAGAATAATGAAATAAATACTCATTGTAATGATTAATTAATACTCGTAGCTGAACGATTGTGAACACTGAGTAATGAAGAAACTAGTATTTAAATTTTCCAAAATCGATGCTTTTACCAAGAGAACCATCAATCATTTGTAGCAGACTTAGAAAGTGGAATATGGAAGGCACTCCGCTTGGTTTTCGATAATCCACATATAAGTCGATGTGCCTTCCACTGGGTCCAGGCTGTGTGGCAAAAACTTCAAGAAAAAGGTCTTTAGGTAAATATTGTTCTATTTTTTATATACCACTGTTATAGTCCATTTTTCATATTTAGTCGATTTGTGACACGTTAGGTCTTCATTTATATTTTTGTCAGTCCTTCACTATTTGAACCTAGAGGTAAGATGGTTCACAGTGTTTATTTGTAAAAATTTTCCTTATTATGTTACTGATCTCATTTTCAGCATCAACATGAAGGCTAATATGTATATATTGTTTATTTGTAGAGGGCATACAACCAGCGGGATGCTGTTTTCAAGTTTTGTAGAAAGGTGGTTGCCTTGCCCTTTCTGCCAGCCAAACATATCCCAGCAGCTTTTGAAAAATTAAAACGAAAGTTCAGAACCGCCACGCTAGATGAACGGATAATGTATATTAGTAATGGGTGGATATCCAGCACAATTTGGCCCATATCCATGTGGAGTGTCTTTGGAAAAACGAGTACAAACAAACAATGACGTGGAGGGCTGGCACAGTCGATTGAATTTCAAAGCGCTTAAAAATCAACCTTCAGTTTTGTCTTATGCTTACTCTACTATACAAAGAAGCCCAAATGATAACATCTCAAGTAAAGACAGTATCGAAAGGAAAACTGACACGACACCAAACTAAGCCGATCCGTACCATGCATGGAAAACGTTGTAGGATTTGGAGGAAGTAAACAAATAAGGATATCAGTGGCAACTGTCTTCTAAGAATGTGTGGAAGCATCTACAGGCCACGAAGTTGAAAAACTGAGTTGTGTTTCAGAATCGTTGAACAAACTATTCCTTATATTGGTCAATGATCACATACGTTGATACTCTCATATTAGTTGTGTGTGTGTGTGTGTGTGTGTGTGTGTGAGAGAGAGAGAGAGAGAGAGAGAGAGAGAGAGAGAGAGAGAGAGAGAGAGAGAGAGAGAGAGAGAGAGAGAGAGAGAGAGAGATACAAATGCTGAGCATTTTGTCAGTGTTTGGTTGCTGCAATATCAAGCTCTTACCAGTTAGGTTTATTGTTTGTTTTTATTGTTCAGTATGTTGTATTTTGGTTTATGTTTTATTGTATGCATGCATAAAATGAAAGCTTGACAGTACCAGTCAAAGTCGTCAATCATAGTTGTTCTATTATTCCATACAAATTAGAAATTAATAAACTGATTGCTACAAATTATCTTTGTTCCCTCGCAAGCTGCCATTGTTTTTTAAAAAAATGTACACACATGCAAAGACTGTACTTCTGAAGGCGTCTGTCCGTGTGTGCGAGTCTCTCTCTCTCATATGAGAAACAAAATAATTCCTAGAAAGGAATAAAGTGAAACAAAGCAAAATACATCTAAGCCTGTGTACACAAAACTCACCAACTTGAGTGCACATACATACACACATACATACATACATACACACATACATACATACATACATATATCTATATTATGCTTGACTAAATGTTCTTTTCGCAAGAAGCATTGGTCAAATTACATATATTTTTTTTCATTCGTCACATTTTAGAATCTGTTTCTCAAGTCTAGAACAATTGCTACTGAAGATATAGGCAGATTGGAGGATAAACTTAAATTGGAAGCTGCACCGATTAATTGCTCTTGAGAGTCTTTTTATACAGAAACTGATTGAGAAAACTCTTGCACAAGGAAGGAAGAAGAGGAGATTATGCATATTGTATTTAGTTATAAATATTCAAGTGCCTGACAAAATCGACCTTCTTCCACAGGATATATGATGCATCTCATTATTGTCTAAGTAACTCCCAACGCAACACATCCATCTCTACTATACTTCTTTTTTTTCAGACGTCCTTTCTGCCATGTAATATTTGTCTTTGGGACAGTTGTCCTAAAGATATACTAAAGCTCCTAACCTTTCTAACTTCGAAAAACATTTATCTAATTCAACAAATGTTTCAAATTTTATTCTCAACCTATTCTATTGTGCAAATTAATTAAATTGAGAATGAAAAGGTGTTCTCAAACCAGTGCACACGTTCACAGGTAGGAACTAATTATTGTACATCATTTATATTCGTTCTCACATTGGAAAACAAAATAAGTACAAGAAAGGAAAAGGTGACCTCCCTTTATTTCATACATTACACACATTGGATCCCCCCCCCAAAAAAGAAATAATGATTCAGATACATAAAGCAAGGACCTTGAAGTATACGGTAAAAAACAAATTATATAAGAATTTTCCAAAAATATTTTGTCTTAGTTAACTTACGCATAAGTAAGTTATAAATTACTGTGTATTTCTTACTGAGTATTTCCTGTTAAAAATAAATAATTGTTAAAACTATGGCCAGTTGTATTATTAAGTTGGGCAGATTTATCTTTCGAGTTGGGCCGAATTGTCTTTCGAGTTGGGCTGAATTGTCTTATTTTCGGTCCAAGGTGGGCCGAATTGTCTTATTTTCGGTTCAAGTTGGGCCGAATTGTTTTGGGCCGAATTGTCCAATAGCCACGCATTTGATCTCCAAAGCTAGTCTAACTGTGACAGGCAGTCACCAAAAAAGAAAAACCCATTTTCAAGTCTAACACAAAGTAAATCAAAACCAATGAAAATAGTTGACTCACTGGAAAAACCCCAGAATGAAGTGATTCTGAAAATGCCGAATAGGCTATAGCACGAGTAGAAACAATCCACACAAAAACGATCAAGTAGGAGTAAAATTTTACACTTTGATAATACCAAACCATTTAATCCTCCAACGAATATAATTAAAACAACTTCGAGGAACATTTTGGCTACCATCGTATTATTGCATTGGTTTGGAAATATCGGTGAGTAACAGCACATTTTTTCTCCTTTTCTTTTTGAATTTATTATCCGGCTTCAATCAATATCTGAGGCTTAAGACAAAAACAAAATGGTACAGTCGAACGTATAGGTGTTTATGTTATGGAAGGTTACCGTATAGTCCCATAAATCAGACCCGCAAATCTGTGTTGATACTGATGGAAGATTTGATGTTCTGATATCACCTGTGCATTAACATTTCTCAACATGGCGACAGTGTGCAAACATTTATGAAAATCGCTGGGAGAAAACAACATGGTTTGATGTGATTCAGTTTACAGCTTCTTAATTTTGAATGCATATGTTAGGGAACTTGAAAATTTTGAAACAATATTGATTAGATTTGCCCTTTTTGGAGTAGTTTATTTATTTCATGCTCCGCCCTGTTCATGGAATTTGATCCAGATCGTAAGCGACTATTGACGTTAAGCGTAAATTGAAATATGTCAGTGCCAGTGTTAGCTGCTTGTGCTTTATCAAATATGGATTCTCCAAAAGAAATATCTACATTGGAGTAATCCACCCTAACTACAGAGGGAACTGCGGAGGGAACAGGTTGTAACCTACAATCTGGATTTAACTAAGGCTATCGTGGATGCATTGAACACCACACACTTCTTGAGTTCTATTATTCCGTCTATCATGGAGACACTGAAACCAGTGATAACAGTGGTTGTGGGAGATACAGTTTCATCAGCTAATGAGGCATTCATGCAACGTTACCTAATACCCCTCAGTCAAAAGTTGGCTGAGAAGTACCAAGAGATTAACATATTGAAACTGAAAATATCTAAGCAGGCTAAAGATCTTGAGACCAGTAGTCGTGCAATAGACAATCTTGAACAGTATACGAGGCGGGATAACCTCAGTATCATAAAAACTCCAGTCCCCTCTGCCGACGCAGTGGAGTTTAATACATACTGTGGTCACCAGTTATTTCAAAGAAAAACTTGCAGATGATTTGCCACTTGATAAAGTCGACCGCTCTGATGTTCTTGGATCAATCGATAACAAGTTGCGCAGGGCAGAAATGAAGTTTGTGTCATCTCGTACAAGAGCTATTATTCTGCAGGAGAGAAAGAAAATGAAAAGCATTTGAAACTGGACCTTTGTTAGCTTAAGAGTTAACCAAGATTAGGTATAACCAAATCAGAAAACTGAGAGAACTTAAGAAAAAGAATAAAATCTATTCTTTCTGGACAAGCAGTGGGAATATCTCATTCAGCGAAGCAGAAGGAGGTGAGATATTTCATGCCAAGTCAGATTCAGAAATCCCAGTATCTTCCTAATTCACATTAATTAATTAAAATCCTTCGTCTCCCAATCATAAATTGTGCACCAAATTAAATATTTTCAATAATTATGTACACTTTGCAATCTTTGTGAACTCCTTACTCAATTTCACCCTTCACGTTGCTGAATCTACACATGCGGCTAATCATGTTTAAGTTGTATCACTGATATTGTTGGGCTCTTACCATCGTTCACACAATGTGTATTTCATCTGTGTCTGGTGCTATCCATTTTGACTATAGTTATATCTTCAACTGAAAAATAAATGTCATTCAACTCAATTACTGGTGGATATACATTTAAGACCATCAAGTGTATGGTTATGTATATGTATCCATAGTACATACGGAAGTCTATATATACGCACTTAAGCATATACATGTATGCACATGAATGCAAGTGTGTATACATGTGTCTCGCTATTTTAACATTACCGCGGTGATCATTGGAATGCAATGTCATGTCCAGTCTTAAGGTGTTTATATTTTGACTTCATCTATCTTTAGCTGATCTGTATTGATTTTATTTAGTATATAGCTTTAACATTGTATCAAATATTTGTTCCAACAATACAACCATTACATCACTTCCCCATTTGTTTGTCACATTAACCACTAAATTATCACAATCTCTAGAAACTTCCAAGCATTATCTCATCTATTGGTTTCTTTGTCTTTGTCACACTATTACTCTTTTCTATCTCTCCTTTTATGCACAATGTCAGTAACACAGTGAAGTACAATCACACTCTTATATAGTTTACCATATCTCGTCTTCAGAGAGAATACCTTCATGGCAAACAGTTACCACATAATAAAATTACTACAAATAGTGGATAACTCCATAATGCAGTATAGAATCTCCATCAGGGTATTTAACAATTATTCGATGTTCTACAGTAAAGCCATGCAAATCAGCATCACAATTATATCTCAGAACATGTTTTATAAGCAATCAAGTGCAATTTATGCATTGCCATTGATCAAGAATACTCCATTTATTTTAATGAGTTCACTCTTTCTAACTCTTTGTGGGGACGTTGAAACAAACCCATGACCTATCGAGGGTAACGACATTTCTTTGCTTCATGTCAATATTTGGAGCATCCGACAATAATTTGATTATTTAGAAAGTACAGAAGAGGAGTTTTCAGTTGTATGCTTTAGTGAAACACAGGTAAATTCTAGCATACACATGGATTGTGTAAAACTTCTTGGTTTTAAAGGACCTTTTAGAAAAGATAGAAACTGTTACGGAGGCGTCGTCGTGGTATACATTTCTGATAAGATAATTTTGCAAACATCTGAACGATTTAACCTTTGGCTGTCACGACATTGAACTAAAATGGACTGAGATTCCCTTACCCTCTCATAAATTAGCATTAGGGGTAGGGTACATATCAGACTACTCTACTTTCTAGGAAAGTTTTGAATCTTCAGTTGATATCGTCAGTGACAATTATAGACATATTGTTCTTATTATGGGGGACTATAACACTTGTACCTTCTACTTCTGCAAATTTAGTTAATTTATTGGAAGAATATAGTCTACAAAATGTAACAACAAATCCTAGGCACTAAATTTTCCCCACAGACCATTTCTTTGAACGTGAATCTGCCTTTGTCATTATGGTTGTCAGATAAGATGGCTTTGTCATCTGAGAAGTTGTCATTCGCGTCAGAAGTTTACATCACTAAGGACACCTTTCTTGTCTCCTATTCCTAAAGAGTCACAGGATTAAATGTTGCAGCAGGTGTACAAGTTGCGACGATATATCGGATTTAGATACACTTTCGAGAAACGCTCACTTTGCGTACGTTACGGAGTGCATAACTTCCTACTTCGTGTGTGAATTACGCCAGTGTTAGTAAAACGATCCCAGCGAGATTGTATATTGTCTTGTTTATAATAAGTTCAACTACTTGATGGATTGCAATGAAATGTTATGCACATTCGTCCTACAATACAACAGTCCTGAATTCATCTCATTCCCTGCTTTTATCCAATATGGCCACCTCAGCAGCCATCATGAAAACATTGCTCTAGTTACTCCTCCATATTGGATGATCATAATAATACGGGTTTTGCTAAAAGACTTGATATGTTGTCTAGTTGGACTTTTTTGAAAAAGGTGACGATCTGACATCCAATATGGCTACAATGGCAGCCATTCTGACCATGTTGTTCTTACTCCCACTGAACATAAATTCATATTGGCATGGAAGTTCTACCAGATGGTTTTGGAATAATGACTTATTGGTCCTACATTAAAATGGTGTCAATTTGACACCTGATATGGCCGCTACAGCAACCATCTTGAAAATCTTGATATAACTACTTATCATAAATGGATGATCAGTTCATTACGGGGTTTTCATTAAGAGACTTCATATGGTGTCTTTTTAATGCCATATAAATGGCGCCGATCTGACGTCTAATATGGTTGTCTGAAGCGCCTTTTTTAAAGTCTTGTTATCACTGCTCTTCCACAACGGAAAATCATATTGACATAGGGTTTTCACCAGTAGGCTTCTTATGATATATAGTAAGGTTTAAATGAAAGCTTTGGCGATGCAGCCATGCTGAAAATCTTGCTATTGCTACGCTTTATGTACTGAATATCACATTTATACTCTGCTTGCAACAGATGACTTCTCATGAATGTCCAGTATGTGTTGTAATGAAGGTTAGGAGTATGGGCCTACCTGACTAATGTCATTTTTGTTAAAAATCTGTTCATTGGCATTTGAGTTCATGACCTTGTTTCTTTTTTTTGTTTTTTTTTTGTTCCTTGGAAAACACATTGTCTACCTTATATTTGTCACTCTCTTTACCAAAACTTAAATAAAAGACATCACCTTGCTTATAATATAGAAACTCCTGGAATTTATATTTTGACCAATATCCTGGTCAATTTAATATGTCTGGAGTTTTGATACATGGTTCTGATACAAAAAAAATTATTCATTCCTATTTAATTATACGTCTTTATGGAATCACTTTTGGTAGTGTTCAGATATAATTCTAGATAAATTATTTAAATCATTTATTAGAATTAGAAAAGTTCTCAATGATGGGAATAACGCTATTTTACGATTATTGTGAATGTATTCAAAAACATTTTGGATTATATCATTGTGATAAAGCAACATATCAAACTATTCAAGACTATTGGTACATTAGTGCCTTCAAGATTGGAACTCACTTGGAACAATCTCTATTTGTGTATTTGTGCTAGAACATTTAGTATTATTTGGAATTTTATTCACAATACTGTAAGTTCCTCTTAAATTTTCAGCTTGTA
>JAECUM010078403.1:0-20396 GCA_016617855.1 Megalonaias nervosa | reverse complement strand
ATATATATATATCATAAAACAAGTGCATGCTAGATTGTTCAACAATAGGTATCTTCTAAAAGGTCCTATAACCAATGAATTCATGTAAGATCTAAATATAATTTAAGCAGGATGTTCACTTTATGATTTGCCGAATGTGTACTGAGCTATAAGGTAACAGCTTTAAAACTGAGCTTAAAACATTTAGCATTGACGTTAATCTAGGTGTGCATGGACTTGGATGCAGAAGAAAATGCACCGATACACAAGACTTCATCACTATATTAAGTTTCAAACAATGTGGAATTGACAAGAAACATCTACCTAGCTGTTCTTGACAAACAAAATAATAAACAACCATGAGATAGACAACAGGTTTCCAACAAGTTGGACTTGATAAGTTTCCACCAAAGTGGGTTTGGCAACAAACTTCCATAAAGAAGGGCTTAACAACAAGCTTCCATAAAAATGGGGTTTACAACAATCACCGATGAGATGGGCTTGACAAGAAAGCCAAATGGTGTGCAACCTACATTGTATCTTGCGCATTATACTGCAAGCTCTTCTGTGATCTAACTCATAACAGCAGACAATTTTATACAATGACTGATGTTTGAGGTTCTTTATTTTAGGGTGGGGTACGGTAGGGTTGTGGGTAATTTGCAAAAGAAGCAACTTTTAACTATACGAGAATGTTTATCATTTAATGAATCAAAAGGAAAAGCCATCATCAAAGTGAAAATATATTCTTTGACTTAAAGATGTCACAGTAACATTGAGTAAAATGTTCACTTTCCTGAGATCAGTCAAAGTAAAGTTAACAATAGGAACATATACATCAGATGAAAAAACATTTATGGCTAAGACAGTGCCTTTTCTTAATGTCCATAGAAGACAATTTGATGTACCCATAAAACTAAGAACTTTACATTTCCCATTGCGTCCAAAGAGTAAAAAAGAGCATAAAAAGTTCACATGAAAACCTTTTCATAAGAATAACTGTTGAAACTGTTTTGATAGGCCAGCTTGGCATTTATAATTATGACATTTCTCTTTGCAATAATGAATAATGAATGCCCTATCAAGCAGTATACTAAATGAAAAAAATAGTTCCTCAAAAGGCAAACAGAACTTGCACAAATTCAAGACAAGTCCATTTCTTCCTTTTAACTGTTGAGTGTTGAAGCCATCCAATATTCTTAGGTGATAGTCAAATTTTACACAAACTGGATGTTATCCTTGCACCAGTTTCATTTAGGACAAAATATAAAGCATTAGAAGTGTTCTGGTGAAAACCCCGTGTCATAATGATCACCCATTCTGGTGAAGTAGTGACAACAAGAGTGTTAAGACATTCATTGTGGCAGCCATAATGTATGTATGACTGGTTCTGTTTTCAGTTTGGAGTAACTTGGTATCATTATAAGTATATTGGAGATAACAATATTTTTAGCTATGAATTTTTTATCAGTAGTAGTGCTAATAAGATTTACATGGTGGATGGGCTGCTGTGGTGGCCATATTGGATGTTCACATGCTTCATTGAAGACCACCTAGACATCATAAGAATTTGACTTTCTGTTCAAGCAGAGAGGTAATAACAAGATTTTTTTGATGGCTGCCAGATCTGCGACATTTTGATTTAAGGCCAGTGAGACATCATAAGAAGTCTCTTAGTGAATACTCCATGTTGATATGGGCATCCATTCTGGAGCAGTGGCAATAGGAAGATTTTAAAGATGGCTTGTTGATTGGTGACAATATTTTATTTAGAGGTTATATCGGTACTACTTTTATTTAAGACCTATTAACATAGTAGGATGTCTTTTAGTAAAACCACTATGCTGATATGACCATCTGTGCAGGAGGAGTGCTGATAAGAATATTTTCAAAATGGCTGCTGTGGTGGACATATTGGCATTCAGAATGGCATCATGTTTATGCTGGCATGATCATCCATTCAGAAGGAGTAGATATAAAAAGAATTCTTAGATGTAGCCATACTGGATGCCAGCTCAGCACCATTTTCATTTGAAGCCAACAAATACATCACTAGAAATCTTTTAGTGAAAACCTCATATTGATAGGACGTTCCAATCAGGATGAGTGGTGATATCAATATTTTCAACATGGTCGCAATTTACAGCCACATTAGATGCCAGCTCAAGATCATATTTTTTATGACCAGCTAGACCTAAACATCATAAGTAGTCTTTTAGTGAAAACCGCATGTTGATATGACAATCCATTCAAAAGTGGTGGTGGTGGTGATCATATCAAACTGAAGATTGGCTCCATTTTTGTTTCGGATCAACTAGACATCGTAAGAAGTCTTTTAGGGGTCTCCATCGGCCATGTGGTCTAAAGTGCCCACCTTTACCGATCACTTCTATCTCATCTCTGTCCGCATGGGTTCAAGGCTTGGGCTCTGCCAATGTGCAGATGTGAGAAACTTGCAAGTAGTTTTCAGTGGGTTTGTGGTTCTTACTGAGATTTTCCCGGATTCTTCCTCCACCGGTTGTATTGACCGCCATCTATAGCCTATCATGCGCTTAAAACTGGTGTTAAACACAAAAGAACAACAGCTTTTAGTGAACACCTCATGCTGATATGACCATCCATTTAAGAGAAGTTTTAATACGATTTTCAAGTGTGTCCCTGGATATTTCACTTTACTCTGTTTGCTTTAACATGATATACGTGCAACATTCAACCATCCGACCAACCATATCGTGACATATTATTAGAGAAATTCTCATTCCTTTAAAATGCGCATAGAATGACAGTATTTATAAGTTATATGTTGATGAAAGAAATGACGAAATTTTGTGCATTTTGATATCCTTGATGCTAATCATTTTTTAAACATGTGGAGCAGGGGTACAAACATATCGCTGGGTAAGCAAATACTATACAGATACATACAAATATATGTATATTAAATTTCCTTGCCTATCTCAGAATCTCAGATAATTTTTCCTCATTGTGCAGAAAATGTTTATGTCTGAGAAAATATTAGTAAAAGAGTAACAGATGTTTTAAATTTAACCAAAACAAAATACTGCTATAGGCCTAAAAATGATAATCTAACCAACTACATATTGGTACAAATAGACTTGACAACTGTTGTTCTACCTTAAGTGGTTTTTAATAAATTGTGCTAACGAGAATACTGTCAAAGAGAACAAAAGTATAAAAATGATGTTCTGAAAACCACATTGAACAAAATGCCCAATGGAGCCTAATATTTCTCACCTGGATTACTCAACTTAATAGTTGACATTTCATTAAACATATTTACGTAGTATTGTAAGAACACAACCTATGTAAAAAAAACTCACCAACTTAATGTGATTTTCCATGGATCTTGCAAGTATGATATTAAGTAAATATTTCATGTTTTATCAAAATCAGATCACAAATATAATTTTGGGAGTGGTAACAAACTCAGCCCAATCATTTGGAAGACTGCATTATTAATATATAAGGCTCTGGTTTGTTATCAAATCCACCCAAGACCTGGATGCAATAGACCCATATTTCAGGTTTGATCAAAATGACATAGGTGTGGCAATTAGCATAGTGACTCAGTAGAATTATCATCTAATAAAAATGCATGTTTGTTGCTCAGTATCAAAGTCATCTGAAGTTTTATTAAATTATCCGATATCATGTCTATTAAGTGGTACCACGGTCAGCCTATCAAATGCAAGATTGCATCATCAGTACATGTGGATCTCATTCATTATCTAAGTCATCAAAACGTTATAACAATGTAAAGATTAATATATTGGAGCTCGCTCTTTGCTGAACCCAGCCAAGATATTGATATAAGCATATCTTCAAAGTCTGATCAAAACTGGATCAGAAGTTTGGCTTCCAGAGTGGTATTCATATTAGCCAATTAGATGCAACACTATGGTCGTTATCGTCAGTGGGATGAACATTGCTGTCTTGGCCTAAAAATATAATCAGGTCATTTACATATGAGTATAAATTTGCGAGCAAACTTTCATTTATTCATGTTAAGTAGTTTTCACAGAATCTCGCTAAAAGGCTTCTCAAAATGAATAAATGTATGGAAGTACATGTCCAAATGAGGCTTCTTGGAATGGATGGAAGTACATGTCCAAATCAGGCTTCTTAGAATGGATGGATGTATGGAAGAACATGTCCAAATCAGGCTTCTTGGAATGGATGGAAGTACATGTCCAAATCAGGCTTCTTAGAATGGATGGATGTATGGAAGTACATGTCCAAATCAGGGTTCTTGGAATGGATGGATGTATGGAAGTACATGTCCAAAACAGGCTTCTTGGAATGGATGGATGTATTGGAAGTACATGTCCAAATCAGGCTTCTTAGAATGGATGGATGTATGGAAGTACATGTCCAAAACAGGCTTCTTGGAATGGATGGATGTATTGGAAGTACATGTCCAAATCAGGCTTCTTAGAATGGATGGATGTATGGAAGTACATGTCCAAATCAGGCTTCTTGGAATGGATGGATGTATGGAAGTACATATCCAAATCAGGCTTCTTGGAATGGATGGATGTACAGATGGATGACTCCAAATCATCATACCCCTGCAGCAGAACCACCAAAACCACCACAATCCTTTCAGTCAGGATACGTTCCATCATGTTATGTACATACAATACTGATTTAATTTGTAGCTGATGGATGTATGGACAGATATGACCAAATCAAGATGCTCATGTTGCATGGGCAATTAAAGTTTAACCAACCTTCCAAGTCCATCATATTATTTACACATGGTATTTATTTACTTTGTATTCATGGTATTTATTTACTTTGTATGAAATCCTTTGTGTCATGATAAGTTCCATTGTATTATTTACCCAAGATATTTCTTCACTTCGCACATATGTTATTTCTTCATTATTCACACATGGTATTTATTTACTTTGCACACATGATATTTATTTACTTTGTACCCAATCCTTTGTTTCATGATAAGTTCCACTGTATTATTTACGCATGGTATTTCTTTACTTTGCTCACATATTTGTTTACTTTGCACACATGGTATTTCTTCACTTTGCACACATGGTATTTAGTTACTTTGCACACATGGTATTTAGTTACTTTGTACCCAATCCTTTGTTTCATGCTAAGTGCCATCATGTTATGTACACATGATATTTATTTACTTTGTATCTCTTGTTCATGTTTCATGATTTCTTTAGTAGCAGCTAACAGGCTTCATAGATGGTGATCACTCGTCTCCTTTGCTTGTCTAACTCTACGCTATATTCCATTCTACCAATTACATCTTCAATGTCGTGAAGTACAGCATCAATCTTGTTCCAGTAATCCTCAAAGTCCTCTTGGCTAATCTTTCCATCTGCGGAATGGCCACTAATAAGATTTCTATATGAACGCATGCGCTCCACACTAGCTCCAAGAGATCTGTCCCTGGGCTGATCTGACGGCTCAATACCCCAGCCTGCTGTAGGAGGAGGAACCGTACTGACATTTCTGAGCAGAATATACAACATGGAAATGTCAAACTGGTCCAGAGCTGCCTTATACTGACCCATGGGATCTGGGAAGACCACCTGATATTGATCCTGGTTAAGAAGTGGTGGTTTGCCTTGTCTCCTACTGGTCAAGTTTGATTCATTGTCCAGGATTGCCTGGTAGATGTTTGTGTGTGGTTTAGGAACATGGGTGAGAAGGATTTCCCTCATGGCATTTCCACAAACAGTTGCAAGAGGAATGCAGAGGCGTGCATTGTTCAGGTGCTCTTGTGTTATGAAGGCATCCGAGTCCTGTCCCTAAAGAAAGAATAAGCCTAACATTATTTGACTCACTTGACATCAAAAACTTAACATTAAAATCAAGACAAAATAAGATGAACAACATACTAAATTAAAAATGTAAACAGTACAAATATATTACTTTCTTCTGTATTACTGTACATAAATATACTATTTTCTTCTGTATTACTGTACATAAATATACTATTTTTTTTCTGTATTACTGTATACAAATATACTATTTTCTTATGCATTACTGTACACAAATATACTATATTCTTCTGTATTTCTGTACACAAATATACTATTGTCTTCTGTATAATTTTATATCTTATCTTTCTTCACTGGACCCATGGTTTTTGCCTGATTGTTCCCTTTGTCCCCATTTCCTAAATTTACTGAATTTTAGTGATGGCTTGTCTATCCATGTGAAATTTGGTCAGGTGTGCTTTAGGTCTAACAAGAGGACATCTAAGATCTGGACAAAAACTTTGTTCTGGAACTGCCAATTATTTGATGAAAGAAAATCTTATTTAAAACTTGCAATTTTCTTCCAGCGGTATTTTTTAATGTGCATACAATGACCGCATTAGTTTGCATCAGTGCAATGCTACAGCGTTGTTCTTTCTCTAATAATACTCAGTTGGGTCTATCATGAACTGTAATGATTTGCAGAAGAAGGATGCTACCTTATGATGCATTTTTCAGCCTCAGCGAGTTAATAAAATATAAAGTTTTACAATGTGGACATTTTTCCCTTTCATAGATTACTGAACAGTCAATGTTAGAAATCATGGTTTAATGGAATTATTCATGATTTTATATATGGATAAATTCATGTAAGCATGTCTGCTTCATTCTATTAAGAACATTTATAGAGAAATGCCAATCTTTTTCATGTCACATCTAAGGTTAAATGAGAACTCCTAGAATATAGCTGGTATTTCACAGTTTTGTCTTATTTCAGTCAAAGTGCATTACCTAAGTGCAAACAACCCTAACTATAGGAATTTAACTTAGATCAATACACATGAAAAAGATAATACGATAAATTAGAAAGTTTAGTTTTACTAACTGCATACAATTCTTTTAGGTCAATGCAGAAAATAAGTGGATCACTGAATAAAGTCTAAATTTCAGATGATCTAATAGGACTAGGCATTTAAAATAGATCACAATATTACTTTCAAGTTCAGATTGTCTAACAACAGTAGTTTTTTCATGACATTACATATTTCCCTTAGACTGTGGGATCTATTTCCCAGCAATAGCCATTTCACCTGTTCCAGCCACATGCCAACATCATATGATGTTAACTCTATTACTGTCTTCTTCTACAGTATTATCTGGTGTGGTGACTTCACCTATGACTTGGGCACCTGCATGCAAGACCAAACAACACCACTGTGAACTGCTTCTCCTATGGTGTTATCTGGTGAGGTAACCTCACCTATGACTTGGGCACATTTATATACAACCAGACAAAACCACAGTTGAACAGTACGTCAGGAGAAGGCAATAATATACCGTAATAGTACTTCCCTTCCTTACTGTAAAATTGAAGACCAACTCACCTCATCTGCAAACCACATCTCAAATGGTAGTGAAAAACCAGCCATGCCATCTTCTGAGACACATTGAGATGATGGGTACTGTAAACGCAACTCGTATTGTAAGTTCTGGCCAACCACAAGAGGTAATCTTGGAGAGATTCAGAGTAATGAACTTTCTAACTCTGGTACACAACTTTGCATCTAAAGCCTTGGCTTCATCAATCACCATCCTAGTTATTCTTGCATAAACAATATGGTTCCTACAATGCAAGGTCAATCTGTGGAGAAGGTCAAGGTAAAAAACGCAGCAGACACAGAAAATTAGATTTTCTGATGTATCCTTCTTCTTGGCGACTGGCCAGCGAGCTACACAGGCAGCAAGAAGCCTATGGAAGGTGGGAGGTGGTAAAAACTTCCCTCTAAAGACAAAGTACAAGACTGGTGTGCACTCAATCCGGGAATCTTGTTCAGGGGAGATAACTGCTCTGGGAGATTCTTGACGAAGCATGCAAGGGGTAAGGAAATAGTTCTCCACCTAAAAGCAAACCATTCTCATTATAATTAATTACTCAGGTTCATCCGTTATTTATCTTGTTTTTTACTTGGATTTTAATATACACATTAATTAGTCATGATGAAACAGGACTTATATGGAAAATAGAATATGTGAGGCTTCTGGAAACCATCTTATACATTTATCGTCTACTATTGCTCAATGCACCATCATATTATTGAAATATATGAATATGTTGATGGGATGCCACACAAATTTCAGGACATGAAGTTGAAGACAATATTCACCTTAAAATTTTCCAAATACCCAAATTAATGATATGAAGCAATAATATGAATTCCAGTATGAATAGAAATTACTAGGTAAGGACGGTAACCCAGCTTGACCACCTGGACCAAGCTAGGTTGTACACTACCCAGAAATATCCAGCCCTGCTGGGTACCCAGACGTAGCAAAATTTTCCTAGCCATCCATCTCTAATATAACATTGCACGGGTACCTGGCCTGCCAACTGGACCAAGATAGTGTTACAAATCTCGGCTAGTTTAAAGTAACAAAGAAAAGAGTGAAGTCAACAAGCTTTGTAAATTTTAACAAAAATAATTTATTTCCCTAGAAAACACAGTAAAAATATCAAAAAGGACTTACAATTTGTGAATATAATGCACAAATTAATCCTGGAATCTGAAAATTTAAGTCATATCACTAAATTGTCCTAAATTGAATCCAAGTTCGAATCCCGGTGAAATTCAAAGATGGCGGACGATGACGTCAGATGAATGCAGTATTGATGTGTCAAAAGTTCCACGTTGAATTTTATGAATCACGAAAGAATGTTCCGGCTTTAGAATTCTGAATAATTTCACCTAAATATCTTTGTCCAAGAATTTGATGAAGAAGAGCACTTAGGTATGTTTCCCAGAGAATTAATTATTAATTCCGAAGAATAGAAAAACTCAAAAACAAACTCATCTAGCAACAAAAAAATACCTCTGAACTCCAAAGGTTTTATTTTACGACTCACTAAAATCACTAAAAGCGTTAGTCTTAAACACAATTTGAGATCACGCAATAGGTCACGTGGTCACTTACTACAAGGCATTTATCACATACGCCAGTGTAGCCCCAGTTAAGAACCAATAATCAAAAAACTTTGTTTACACATGGTGATCACGCAAGCGAAGTATGACCTTGATACTGACCAATCATTTTAACCTAGTGTTTACCAAGTTTCTGAACTAAGGTCAGCTAAATATAAAATGAAGCAATCTACTACGTGATCAGATTTAATAGAAATGAACTTAAAAAACCAAACAAATCCAGTGGATACTATTATTATTACGATAACTTGTAGTGATGAAATAAAATAAAATAAAATAAATTAAAACTAACACACAAGCAATTTAATTACATATTCCTAACAATAGGTTTTGTACTACTATGTAAAAAATGACCCAGCCAGTTACTGTGAAGTGCTTTTATGTTAGAAGAATCTATAAAAGTGCTTTTATGTTAGAAGAATCTATAATAACCTTATTGCATTGTTAATATGCATGAATGAAAGACCCTTTGCCTGGGTATTTTCAGTTAAATTAATCTTATTACATTTAAATGTGTCTTTTTCTATAGAAATGTATCCTATTACATTCAAATGTGTTTTTTTTTTCTTCATTCAAATGTGTTCCTTATATCCAGATGTGTCTCTGTACATTTGAATGTGTTTTTACATTCAAATGTTTGTAATAAATTCAGATGAGTCTTTCTACATTTGAATGTGTTTTTACATTCAGATGTGTCTTTTTGCATTCATATGTGTCTGTTTCTATTAAAATATGTCTTGTTACATTCAAATGTGCCTTTCTGTTTTTCACATTTAAGGTTTTGAGAACATGAAAAACTTGCAAAGAACATGACTGAAGAAAAGAGCAACATTCATACCAACTGACCTTCTCCTCAGTCTCACTAAATGCCCTTGGCTTGGCAATTATGTTAATTGTTCCATTATCAGCAACATGTGATCTTTGTGGGCATGGAGTTCTGGATACTTCTCCTTTGTCCAGACTGCATATGTGAAAACAAAAGAAACTGTTAATTTTAAGACCCATTGGACAAAAAGTTATAATAATAAATGTGCTGTGAGATATGAGATACTTTTGAAAACATATTCGTCTGAAAGCAGCACAGACAAATTTGTTCTCATGAAATTTGATGTTCAGTTGTTCCATTTAATTGTGATATGAATAGAATTTATGCTTAACAAACCAATTAAACCTAAAAAACAAAATAAAAATCAATTCATTCATATTTCCAACTTACATCACATTGTTGTGTCAACAGTTACAAAGAGTTTTAAAACATCTTGACTCCTTTTCAATGGTAATCGAGACATAAATTATAAATAATTCAAATTCCTAATTGTAAACAGTTCCAAGGTGTTTTCAAGCACATCGACTCCCTACCAATAGCAGTGCCTGATTTCCCATTAAGCACACTAAGCACATGTTTAGGGCACCAGCCCAACAGTGGCACTGGAAAAAATCCAAATTAATTGTTGATGACAAAACTGAATGAATTATATATGACCATTTCAATCTGCATGTACGAGTATTTTGATTTGGAATAATGGCAACACTGGTATTCCCCCCCCCTTTAGCTTTTAATATTGTCTTTTTTATAATTTCATCTTTTGTAGGGGCTTATGGCCCTGGAATTTTCCCACCCTTTTAGCTTGTAGCTTTCAATATTGTTTTTTTTTTTATAGTTTCACCTTTTGTAGGGGGTCGGGGTGGGCACCATAATATTGTCAGTGCTTAGGGCCCTGGAAGGCCTTAATCCTGCACTGACCAATGGTAACCTATACATGAATTATTCATATTCCCAAGTTTCATCACATAGTCGTGTCAACAGTTGCAAAGATTTTTTAAATATCCATACCGAATCAGGTAAACAGACTTACATAACTGAGACTATCAATTCAGTTTTTATTTCAATTCTGATTTTATGAAACAAGTTTTGTTTTTATTATTATCAGCCTTTGAAGAGGTAAATGGACAGCTAATAGAAATATGCTTGAGATTAATTTGTGATGAACATCATTGAAGAGACTATGATCAATTTTGCTAAAGATGCTGACATGAATTGTGCTATTAGTTTACAATTTTATATGATTTACATGTCAGTTGTTGCTCTAAAGTAACAGCAGCAGAATTAAGGATGAATTGAGTTCAGAGTCATTACCATTCAGTCTGAATTTTAGATTTTTAATTTTTTATTACATAAATCTACTGCCATGCAAACCGAGTGCTGCCAGGCTGGAAATGACGTTCACTGCATCTTTGACCTCATTTTAGCAATAAAATGCCAGAAATTGTGGTACAATTGTTGTGATGGCAGTCTGATGAGAGTTGTCTTTCCATGGTTACAGAATTTGGTTTCAAATCCCTAAAATCGTCAGTTACCACGAAGATGAAATGTGTGCCCTTCATTGGAATGATGGGATTAAGCAGATGCCTATGGGAGAAGGGTTTTCAGAATACATATTGGTTTAAAGAAAACTGGCTAATTTTTCATGAGCAGAAGCCAGTTCTTAGCAATGGAAACAGGGACTATCATGAAAGTACATCTCAGTATTAAACTATGATACAATTCTTATGACAAGGTCTTGCTTCAGCGGTGTATATTTTTACATTACCAGATTACCAGTGATATTTCATGGATAATAAATATTTCTTGATACAACTGACCTTCACATTTGACATATTGTTAAAATACACATATATTATAGTTTCCAGCCTTTGTGGATTATCAGCGAGAAACCTTATCATATTTGTCAACACCAATTTTCTCTACTACCTCAACCAGTGATACAGGTATTGACACTATGTCCTATTGTGGAAAGTTTTCATCATGGTGTGTCGGTAATGACAATAAATACAACTGTAGAAAGTTTTCATCATGGTGTGCCGACACTTACAATAAATCCAACTGTGGAAAGTTTTCATCATGGTGTGCAGGTACGTACAATAAATCCAACTGTGGAAGGTTTCACGACGGTGTACAGATATTGACAACAAATGCTATTGTGGAAAGTTTCATGACGGTGTACAGATATTGACAATAAATCCTACTGTGGAAAGTTTTCATCATGGTGTGCAGGTGGGGATTCCTTTGATTTAGAACATTCCTTGTTTCATCAGTTTTTCCACATTCAGAAAGATTGGTATAATTGTTACCAATGCTAATTGGATCCTTGGACTCATGGCAAAAAGTGGCAGATACATTTTCACAAATGATAATACAGCTCAGACTGTAATTTTATTTTTCTTTGGGGTTGGTGTGTAGCCAAGAGACAATCATATTCCAGTTTTCATAAGTGTAGGCTTAATATAGTAAAATATATCAAGATGTAACAAATTTATAGCTGAAAATGAAAAAGGCATTCATGCATGTAATGTAGGTCACACCGACCCAGTTTTAGTATGATTACGTTACTTCCCTCCCCCCCCAAAAATATACCCAAATGCCAATTGCTATGAGTGGTAAGATTCAAATGTAAGATGTACAGAAAGTAATGAACATATGGCTAATAAAAGGCACTCAATCCTGAAAGTTCAGGTCACCTTGATCTCGATTTGGTACAGATGAGTTTACAATGATATTATACACGCACATTTTTATGACTCTATGAAAAAGGGGGAAATGATATTGAAGGTGTAAAAAACAGATAGCCAAAAATATGCAAGTCACGCAACCATGCAAATAAGGTAGCAATGACCACAGTTGACTTTACAACCAATTCTCTCCGTCTTTCCCTGTTCTCAACTGCCCTTTGAGAATCTCCAAATCCCATGTCTGTCCACTCCTTAATGTTGTCTTCCCACCTCTTTTCTGTCTGCCTCTTTATCTGCACCCTCGCACTGTGCCCTGCAAGAGTGTTTTTGCCAGTCCAGATGATTTTGAGATATGACCGTACCACTTGATTTTGCACTTTTTTAGAGTGGCCAAGAGGTCTTCATAGAGTCTGATGGCTCGTTGGATCCTGTTCTGGACTTCTTTGTTGGTTACATGGTCAATGTATGAGATGCCCAAGATCTTGCAGTCGCATCTCATTTTGAAGGTTTGAATCCTTCTCTGTAGATCTGATGTGAACGTACATACTTCACAAGCATAAGGAAAGATGGATATGACAATCGAGCACATCAGCCTTATTTAGGAATCAAGAACAATGTTGGTATCTTTCCATATTGGTCTCAACCTTGTTATTGCTGCTATTGTCTAGGCAATCCTGCAAAGCAGTTATCTTTTGGAGCCCTCATCTGTGGTAATTGATCCCAAGTACTTGAAGCTTCCGACTCTTTCCAGCTTCTGTCCACTGACCCTTATTTCTGCACTGATGCCATTGGTGTTGTCTGTCATTAGTTTGTTTTTTTTTTTTGGTGCTAATCTCCAAACCATATGCTGTGGAGGTTGTGTCGAGGCGCTCAACCAGGACAACCAGTTCTTTGTCATCTCCTGCAAAGCCATCAATATCATCTGCGAAGCGAAAGTTGGTAATTGTTCTTCTTCTGATGCTGACAGTGCCCTTGTGGTCATGCAAGGCATCCTCCACGATCCTTTCCGGGTAAATGCTGAAGCGTGTAGGACAGCAATGATGGCTTTGTCACAGAAGTGCACAACCTGCACCAGGTTTGAGCTGATGTTGTACTTCCTCGTAGTTGCCCATAAGGCCGCATATCCATACCTTATCAAATCAAAGGCCTTCTTGAAATCTATAAAGACGTGGATTAGATTCTGCTGATGCTGAAGGTATTTCTCGCAAAGAAGCCTTAGATTGAGGATTTGTTCTGTGATGCTCCTTCCTGCTCGGAAGCCTGCCTGCTCTTCAGCAATAATTTTCTCTGCTTGAGGCTATAGTCTGTTGAGAATTATCTTCAGCATTTCTTTCCTTGGATGACTGATCAGACTGATGGTTCTGTAGTTTTGGCATAGCTGTAGGTTTCCTTTCTTGGGGAAGCACAATGACCAAGGATTGAGTCCATGTGGTGGGCCATTTTCCTGTCTGCCATATCTTGTTGCAGATTGTTGTTAGAACTGTAACTATCTCTTCTCCTCCTGCTTGAATAAGCTCTGATGGTATGTTGTCAACGCCAGCTGACTGACCTAACTGCAATTTCTACTTCCTCACGAAGAATGGGGTTGTCATCAATTTCTTCTGCCTGAGGTAAATTTAATACTGCTGGGTCTCCTTGGGTCTTATGATTGCACAATTCTGAGCAGTATTCTGCCCATCTCTTGAGGATCGCTTGATCGTCTGTGAGGTATTTTCCTGATTTGTCATGGATGGTGGTAATTTTCCCTTGTTTATGGGTTGTGAGGTCTTTCATCAGTTGATATGCTATTTTGCTGTCATTTCTGCTCAGACTGTCAGACAGATATATTTAGGGTGATATTAACAATAGCAAAGCATGCTAAAGTAACTCACAAGTGCAATTAAGTAACAATGATCTAATTTTATTTGTGGATGTGATGCCATCCATAGTGCAAGTGAAATAAGACAAAGATATTGTCTGTGTAATGAACAGAAGAAAACAGAAATGAAGAAATAAATGAGCAAAATGCCATATCCGTCCCAACTTTTTAGGTGAGGTGACGAAGAAACTCAAAGTTTCAAAGCTCACAAAATAAATTAAGAAATGAACTGACAACTTTACAAAGCAAAGATTCAATTGTTGGTGTTCTCCTATACGTTCGTGTTTTACCGCAGTAAGAAGGGCATTCTGATTGAGCACTATTATCAGCTGTGTAACTGAAATAGGGTTCAATATATTTTGTGCATAATAAGCAAAAATCTGAAAATAAACTAATCACTCAAGAATGTAAATTAAGTCGTAAAAATCATGTTTTGGCATGGCTAAGTTACTTCTGTTAAGATGTATCCACAAATACATTTTCCTTAGTATGAGCAATATAAGGTATAAGATATTGACGAAACATTGAAAAAGTGTGAACAAATAAATAAATGAACAGGCAAAACACTATATCCCCTTACAATTGTGTTGGTGATGGACAAGAAGAAGAAATATTTTGAAAGAGGTGATAAAATGAATGTAATGTGGCGAATTTTGAAGATTTATTGAAACTTAATGTGAATAAATTGTGCATTGAAGTTAGCTTAGTCAAGCCAAAAGGTCTTGAGAAAGTTCACTGATATTTCTTTTATTTCATCTCTGAAACATAAAAGGGTCTACGTTAAGCTTCAGTAGAATTTGACCGAGTCATCGTAATGGTATAGTGGCACAGCGTACATAGAGTTACAACCGTATCAGTCGGGAGAGGACTTTATGTCAAATAATTGATCTTCGAAGGAAAGCTAATTGCAGCATATTTTAGCCTGGTGAAATCTGATGAAAGACGTAATTATTTGGGCAGAATTTTAGTAACAGTTACTTCCGATTGGTCAATAAAGAATTAAGGCGTACACTTTGGGAGACTAGAATTTAGGGTATGAACTTGCTCAGAATTCTTCAGTTCGACTCTTGCCTTGTGAGAAGACGAAAGGTCTAACTCCGTGGGAACAATAGAATTGTGTTTCCCTCGTTAACGAAGAAAGGTCAGATAGCTGTTTTGGAAAAAAACGACAGGCTATATAGATTTGACACACGATTGTGTGGGGAGAAAGAAAGAACAGCATTAAGGTATGCAATTTTAGTTTCAATATAATATTCTATTTTTATTTGTTTTATGCAAATGTGTTTGATATGCTTATGAGTCATGCTATGTCTCGATTATTCAAGTTCATAAGAATCTGTTACTGCTAGAGTTGTATGCAATTTATTTATTAATTTTACAGTTAATTCATTGATAGAATTGACGGATTGCATGTAATCAGATATTCAATGTGCAGTATTTTCATAGGGATTTATGATGTAACCCAAACAATGTTCAAATATGCAGTATTTCACAGAGATTTATTACTTAATCCTGATATGCAGATGTGTCATATTTTTTATGGTTACATAAATTGATTTCCTGTGTAGGATGATATTGTTATCGTGAGTTAATGACAATCGTATATTGATATATGATTTCGCAATGCTTAAATTATCTTGCAGGTTATTGGTTATTGTAGCTAGATTTAGTGAATATTATGCCATAAGTAATTGAACATTTATCTTATTGGACGAATTGACTAGTCAAATGTAAATAAGACGTGTAGTAATATATGCTGGTAAATACGGCCGCATGTGTCTGTAGAGAACATGTGGTAATTCCTAATCAATTGCTATGCGGCGAGGGCAATGAACTTTAAGCTAAGGTCATTTGTGCAAATATAGCGTGTATCTTACCGAAATACCGGAATTTGTAAGGACCGTTATTTGTTACGATCACATTATGTCAGAATTTATGCAGTGTGAATCGCTAATCTGAATACGAACAAAGAGAGTTTATATATAAGATCACATTATGTCAGAATTAGTGCAGCGTGAATCGCTAATCTGAATACGAACAAAGAGAGATTATATATATGTGCAGATAAGTGGGTGAAAACATAACTAGCTCTCGTAATACTCTCGTATTTAAGGAAACAGCTTTATACCCTCGAAGAAAGGAGAAAAGAAGTAAAAGGAAAACCCGATGAGTTAAGGGGAAATCCGCATCTAAGAGAGGTCGGAATAAACAGGGGTCAGAAAGAGGACCAAAGAGCACGCATTAGACGTGGAAACAAGACGAGAGGAGACAGACGCCAGGTGATGCTGTCAAGCGTGGAATTTAACTCTAGATTCACTACTCGTAATATGAAGTAAATTGAACACTGCGACTAAATTCTATCAATGTAAATCCGTTGGATTGAAAAGTGAAATTCTGGTCATGTATTAATTGAAGTGAAAATTTGGTTATGTATTAATTGATTACATTTATTTTAGTAAATCTGTTGTAGTGGAAGGTGAAATTTTGGTTATGTTCTAATTGATTAAATTTGTTTTTATTTATTGAAAAGGGGGCTCGTAGTTGTTATTTCTTTCAATAGCCTTGCTCAGCTATCTGTTAACGTTCCATCTATCCCTCCACACTGGGCAATAACACCGTGGGAGGTCATTCCCTAGTTAACGGTCGCCAAATCAATTAAGGAGGCTTTAATGTTTAAAGTCCCCCGTTACAATGAAGATATATGCAAACCAATAAGTTCTGTACTGAGGATTCCTTTCCCCTTGAAGTCGGGCCATTACTGTGCGACAACACTGTCAGTGGAACTGCTTGTCTGAGTGCCATTGTCAGCAGGACTTTCTGGTAAGTCAGGCTGAGCATTGATCAGGGACTTCAGGGCATCAATCAACCATGTTGGGTCCAATACTATGTTCTCTCTCAATATTTCAATGCTGAAAAATAATAGTCTTTCACAAGATTTGAAATTAAGTAATGACTCTTTTCTGTTATATAATCTAATATTCATACTTAGGTCACCTAAGCTGGTCTAATATATATATATATATATATATATATATATATATATATATATATATATATATATATATATATATATATATATATATATATATATATAATTGAATCTAATCTTCAAACAATGTCTTCCTTAATCTATTTTACTTGTGTAGCAATTAAATAAATATGTTAACATCTGAGTAGTTTTTGGTACATCAGAATAAAATAAATCAATGGTGTATGTGCATTTTAGAACATGAAAATCTAAGCAAAATAATTTAAATTGATAGCTACCTCCCAATACTTAATTCCATAGAGTCCTAAATTGCATGTCATACAAAAACTACGAAGGCACCGCATATGCATGCCTTAGAGTTCTCTTTGAAAATAACTGTGATTTCTGTGCAAACAATAGCCAGTTCTCCTATTTGTCATTGATCTTGGTAGGATTGGGCAGGGATAAAATCTCTAAAAATGCAAAGTATGATTTACAAATATCTTTATGATGTCTAGTTTACGCGTGAGGTAGCCCTAAAACGTCATATTATAAGAACAGTACCAAAATGTCCCAGACGTAATAAGGCCAGTTTCACAAAATATCACACAATGCCCAATGTGAGGCAAACAAAACATAGAGGATTAATTTAATCATGCAAATCTGTCAAAAAGGGATATACCGTAGGGCCCATCTTCGATATTTAAACCGAGTGTAACGGACTATGTTTTGAAAACCATGATAAAATGCGGCCATATTGGTCGTCATAGGCAATAAAACAAATAGGTCACACTTTCCACACCCCCGGGCTTACCACTGTGGGAGATGAGCCCCCGCTCATCGCCCCGCCTAGGGGACAGTTCCAGCCAGTGCGCCGGCTGAGACACCTAACTCACAAATCACATGCACGGTGGTGGGGGATAAAAAGCTTTTGAAAACTTAAACAATGGTATCTCTTTCTAATTACATGCATTTGTCTGACTCTTATACAGAGACATGAAATGTACAATTCAGCTTTCAAAATAATAATAGGCACGCCTTAATGCTTCTTGGTTAAGTCAAGTAATCTCTATTTCCTCTCTGAAAATCGAACAGCAGACAGGAAATATCATTAAACACATTGTTGTGCAAGTGTCAACACTGCTCTACTGACAGATACCATAGAACCTATACTAAGCATATATGTAAATTCGATCGATCTGCAAGCACAGTGTCTAGTAACGGCTGCACCGAAAAATTGGGGGCTACAGTGGTTGTATGTGTAATACAATCCCAATAATAGTGGCCAGTTTGTTAACCACGCCAGCATTGATGTTATAATGTATGTACTATCGCCGTATCCGCGTCGTATCTGTGTTGCACTCGTGCCGTACTTGTGTTCAAACTTGTTACATGGACAGACAATCACATACACATGCATTGTAGTAGTATGATAAACAATCGGCTGAATGAACAGTGGACAGTGGTTGTGGACTTTGTGATCTTTGTAGTCATGGACCGTGGACAGTGGCCGGAGTAGAAGTGTAATAAAAACGGTTTTATTGGTTACTAATCTAGGCTGAAGTCTACTACCTACATAACTTTCCTATGGCTTGGGCGCCTGTTGGTAGCGTTCGCAGGTTCACGTGCGTGCGCGTGATAGGACAAGGGCATGGGGGTCGGTTTAGAAGGTCTTGACATAGATCAGTAATAAATATAAAAAACAATTACGACAGTACTCCATTACGTTATAACAACCCTAGTCAATGTTTAACTTTCAACCTGCAGTCCTCAAAGTCCTGCAAGAACCTAACTGTTAAAATTCATTATTATCATTGAAATATGCATTAAATCGAAAGTAATTTAATTTAATAGCGGGTACCGTTAAATTTTCAAGACAAGAACAGCAAATTGATTTATAGAAACTTAAAATCTCATTAAGTAACACTCATTAAATTACAACACATATCGGTATGCATTTGAGATGATTGTTTGCCCCAAAATATTGGTTTTGACATGGCACTATTCCAACAATCCTTGCTCGTTACGCTTGGTACTAAAACAGAATACCGGAATACCTGGCCAAGTACATAGTTAGCGGGTCAAGAAGGAACAATTTTGGTCCATAAAATTGTTCACTTTGGACTTTTTTTAAAAAAAAACAAACAAACTGGTTTTATTAGAATAATATTTACTTTTTTTTAATTTAAAAAGTGCGATGGAGCGTTCGTTGCTTTAAAATATATATTAGCGGGTAGAGTGAAACATTTACGACAGCAAAATAGCAAGTTGATATTTACAGAAACTGGAAAGGAGAAATTTCGATAAAGGACGATTTTGTCCCCCCCCCCCATCAGATTCAGATAAAACTCATACAGATAGAAGCGGTCACTCTCTCTTTCTTATATGAGCATTTAATTCTTAACCAGGGCCGCTATTAATAAAGAGAAACGGCAATTAAGAAAACAGTGCATTTCTACTCTGTTATGACACCTATTATCGTAGATTACAGACATTATGGCTAATTAGACCCTTTCAAGGTGACTTACAAAAATGATACATATAAAAGTATTCATTTGCATATAATATGCATAATAGTCTATGATAGTACGTGTAATTCTGGCTTTTATTGTACAAGATTGTTTAAATGATACGTACAATTACGTTAAGTTCGGTTGATCATCTCTGACACCAAATTTCGTTGTCATTTAAAATGTTTGCTTCTGTTTATGTTTAGGACTGACTTGCGAGTCGAAATCCTGTCAGAACAGCCATAAAATAAACAATTTATGTATTTCCTAATTATAAATAATCGCATGAAAATCGTGCAAACAGTTTGTAGATTAGTAATAGCTGGCTATAATTATATAATAATAATAATAATAATAATAATAATAATAATAATAATAATAACAATAATAATAATAATAATTATTATTATTATTATTATTATTATTATTATCATTATTATTATATTAGTATATTCCAGCGTATAATTAAGAATGAAAATCAAATGTTCAGAACATCGGTGATCAAAGCGGTTTTGTGTATATGTCGGCAGGGGAAAGGTTATATTAGATATTATTTTGTTATCAATTCAATATAACCATCAAATAATGTCGCTTAATACATTTATTGCCGCAATTTTC
>JAECUM010078389.1:0-18779 GCA_016617855.1 Megalonaias nervosa | reverse complement strand
GAAGTAGATCGGGATCGCCGATCATGTCCTCGATGTACATACGTAAGTCCGGGCCGGATATCGATATTGTTGTTATTAATAAATTATCAGGTACAACATCGGGTAATCCCAATAATATTAGAAACTTTCTTATTTTTGACAATTTTTCGCCGGGGCTGAGTTTGTCGCCGCGGAAAACCTCTGTGGAAATTGCCCGTCCTTGATTAAATTTATCAACAATTACCCGTTGAGCCTTTCTCATATGTGCTGAATTTTTATATAAATGTTCTACTTGCTCGGCCGGTAATTTACCAACATCACACTGGAATATACCCTCGAGATAAGATCGCCTTGCTTCGTACGGGTCTGATTTATCTCCGTGAAAATCGCCGTGAGAATTACGGCGATTGTATCTGTAGTATTCTACATTAATGTTGTTTTCGTAGTATTTGATAAGTTGATCGTCATAATCATTGTAATGCTGAACAATTTCACCATAATCAGATTCATTCCCGGACAAAATCCCGACTCCAGATTGTTTTATTCGTTCACCTATAGATCTTTTTAGAAATTCATCGACGGCCGGATTATTCTTGATGTCGGCATCTGATGGTTTCTCAATATTGTTTTTCATCGACCAGGTATAATAATCATCGGCGGGAGGTTCTATTATAGTATATCCGGTGTCCCTCATCATGTTGATCAATCTCGACGTGAAATACATCTTGGAATTGTTCTCGTCGATGATGTCACTGACATATGCAAATCCAAATGCGGTTTGCAATTCCCCCGCATTGGGGATTCTGTATAATTTAGCGTCGTCGTCGATCAATCTTTCTCTGTCAATAATCACTTTCTCGATGGCCTCACGATATATTGGTAATTTACCCTCACGTTGTTTTCGCGTCGCCGAATAATGGATCTCATCGACACAACGGAATCTGTGAATGGCCTGCTTAGTTGCTTCTACTGATCCTAGTTCTTCAGAAAATACAAACATAATTCTGAATCTATCATCGATTATACTGACTCCGGCCTCGAGTGTGTGGTTAAATAATACAACATCAACATCATCAAATGCAGTATTAATATTGCTGAAGTCCGATCTCTTCTGCGCCGGATTAGTATCAGCATGATAATATCGAACACGATATCCCCGATGTTGTAATTGTTTGGCCAAATTCTCCACGGAATAATTAGTTCTTCGTTTATTATGCGTGAATATAGCAATTTTGTCATTAATGTCCTTATTTTTTAATTTATCAAGTAAATTGTGTAAATTATTCTGATGGGACCCTTCTATAATAAACTTTTTATCGTGGTCGGGTTTGTAGTCGTTGATAATGAATTTCATAGTTGACCTTGATAGTTTGTCGCGAAATAAAATAAGATCATCATCATCAGCATCTGCGTCGAGGACAATTAATCTTTTGCACGCGATTACTAACCCGGCAAATTTCTCCCAACGCTCCTTACTGTGTTTGATAGACGCGAATTGTTGTCGCCGAATGCCGTGCCACTCATCTACAATAAGTACATGGGGGACTCCTCGGATCCGATGTAAGGACTCCCATTGGACAATAACACGTCTATGGGAATCCGGTTCAAAATTAATACTGCCAATAATATCCGCGTATGATTCAATATTATAATCCGATTTGATCTTCTCCGTGAGCGTCTTTCTGTACGATACAACAACAACAGACTGATTATCCCTCAAAGACTTCCATGCTGCCACAGATTTACCATTCCACATGCAGAACCGTCGAGATAATCTTCGTCAAATATTATTTTACAGCCGGGTCCTGCATCATGATCGGGTAAGTCGGTATATAGAAGATCTGCGTTCCTGGTTTTCATATAACCAGGATAATGTAATCTACGTCTCGCCGCGATTAAATATTTTATATATTTTTTGTGTTTCTTGGCCCGGATCTCGGTGTCGTGTATATTTGTATTTATCGGTAATTGTATTATTGGTAATTGTATTTGTTTTCCAGTTGATCTTGGGCAGCAAATAGAATAATAATCACGGTGATTTTCACCGTTGACATATACAAGACAATTATCGCATTTGTCCTCAACATGGCCGCGTAATTCATTAAATCCGTGACGACGTTCACAGATGTTGCAATAATGTCCGGGTTTTCTTGATATTGTGAATCTATTTCCACATGTATTAATCACGTCGATCAATTGATCAGGTCCCCCTGTCAACGCAATAGATATTCGTGTGAGGTCGTCCGCAATATCCTCGATATCGTCTGTAATTACTTGGTCATCATCGCGGGGTATTTCTACATGATAGGGTTGGATCGCCGTTGGACAAGATAGTAATTCAGATGCAGTATATTTGTTATTGTGTGATATAAGGCGTTTGCATAATGTTTGTTTGCCCGACTTATAGGACCGCGTGCCATTTAATTTTATACTGTATAATCCGGCCTGACGATCGATATTCCATCGTCGTTTACAACCGTATGCTAAACTAATTAAATCACGATGTTGATCGAATGTCACGGGGGTAGATTTACATAATACATGATATCCACTGTTTGTTTCGAAAACAAATACTTTTTCACGATCACATTTACATATCCCGGCAAAGTAATCAATTACCTCGTCGATGTAGATCGGCTGATTTGACGGCCGAATACCAATAAGATGATCAAGGTGATCTCGTACTTCCTCGAGGAGGAATTTTGTATCTAGGTCAAATACAGGATATCTCAATCGGAATTTGGGAATTATTTCTGTGACCGAAGATTTATCCGTGAATTCGTCGACGAATCTATCAAAATCAGATTCACATAAAAAAACATAGAATTTACCGAAATGTTGTATAATGTTCCCTTGTGCATAAACACCATTACACACTGAGAGATTTTCCACAGCGTCGTCTTTGTATTTGTGGCAAACAATATTATTGAATGAATTTAGAAATAATAAATTATGCTCGTACAAATAACAAAAATTATTTTTGATTAGATCGTGTAATTCATCTTGTGGAGTATTCAATAATATATTTCTGATACTATCATGATCGTTTGGCCCATAATGAAAATCTCTAAAATGATTTATTTTCATTTAAATTATACACTACTATATACAGATTGGGTCGTCTGTATCTTTTCGATCATCATTTTTTTTCTGTCATCATCATGATACTATATACAAATTATGTATTTAATTAAATATTTGTTTAGTTAAAGATTTATAGTATTATATATGTCGATTCAGACAAATAATACTTGTTTGTGGATTATTCAGGGCTCAACACGATATTGTGGTAATGGATGTAAAGGGGAATATTGTGCTCGTCACAATTATATGTTAAAGAAAGGTTCGGGCGGAACAAGACCTTGCAAATTGTGTGGTAGAGGACTGCGTGGTAAATTGGATATCTGCACGAGATGCGGCGGTAATAATTACCGAACTACAGTAATTTATTATAGTAAAAGAAATTTAAAGTATGTGCCACATAAAGAAAGACCTCCAACCGTAGAGGAATTTATTGAGAAACATAAAAAAGATCAGTAGACAGCGAACCTCTACAATTTTGAGCGCGAAATTATGAAATCTGCGGAAAATCTAATAGATTTTCTGAAAAATGAAATCCTCCGGGTATAATACACAATAACAAACAGTTAAGACAAAAAAATTAAATTTATTCTCTTTGGAGACCACCTGCTATTGCTTTTGCGAGATAATTTGCAAAATCTTGCATTTTTTCTTCCTCTTTTCTCTGCTTGCCTCTAACCTCTTGTACTTTAGCTTTAAAGGCCTCCTGAGATTCAGCAAGTTTCTTTAGATCTTCTATGTGTTTTTTATATTTTTCATCTTTTGTCATGTTTATACTTGATTTTACACTTTGCCCTGGTGTACTAGAGCTTGATTTCTTAACACTTCCAGCAGAAAATGATCTTATATTAGCTGAACGTTTTCTCGAAGACATTTTTTATATGAATGATACTTATACCATTCAAATTTAACAGATTAACCAATAATAGAAAAGCAGCAGGGGGGTGATCCAGCATTACCAAATTCGATAAGGATGATTATAATAGGTCCGTCTGGATCAGGTAAAACACAATTATTATTAAATTTAATAATGCGGTGGTTAAAATGGAGTAAATTGTATTTGGTAGCACCATCCGTAGATGATCAACACTGTTACGAAGTACTTAAAGATTTTAATGAAAATGCAAAATTGCGGAATGAAGACGGTAATGATGTTGTTGACTTTATTACCGATATTGATGAGGCCCCATCTGTAGATGACCTCAGGGTCAATGACCCTCGTGGATTTATTAATAATTTAGTGGTGTACGATGATGTAATGCTTGACAAACAATCTAATCCAGCTAGAATATTTTCTCGAGGTAGACACAAGAATACAGATGTTATATACGTCACACAACGATATACACAAATACCTAAAGTGATCAGAGACAACTGCAATATTTCAGTAATGTTTAATGGAGTAGATAATTATACTTTACAAAATATTTATTATACTTGGTGTTCAGGGGACATGGACATGATGAAATTTAGAAACTTCTTTTCAAAAGCACAATCTGCTCCGTTCGGATTTATAACAATAAATCTTCATGACCCAAGATCCAGATATCGTATAGGTCTGGATAAAATCTTTGGTTAATCTGTGATCAACTCTGCTCCTCCTCTGCTAGAGAATTATTTACCCTTTCTATGTATGTCTGTATGTATGCATGTTTGTATGTATTTTAATTTATCAAAAATAATCAGTAGATCCCAGCGATTACCCTTCAATGGAACCCCTCGATAGCCTGTGTGACTTTCATGGGGTCCTTACATTGTCATTCTCTCTCTTATGACTATTATGCGGCACACCCATGTTCTGTTTCTTTTGGCTAACACCCTTTCTGGATGTTTATTTGGGGTTCTTCCATGGGGCAGAGAACTCAAGGCATACTACTGATTATTTTAGGGGGGGTATTGCATAGACACACCTCCCGGCGAATTTCTAATCGACGAAAGTGAAATATTAGCAATTCAGAAGGTTGTCTAGGCATTGCGATTTCGATAAAACCCCCACGAAACCCCGGGGTAGAATCCAAAATGGAATCCGACCACGAGATACGTGGTGATTTATCGAAATCTCAGGGGATGCCTCCCCCCCACTTATTAAAAGACGTGGGCGACCCGGGGACCCGAACCCATCTCGGCGAGATCTGGGGTCGAACCGCAAACATCAGTATTAAAGTTTCCAACAACTTTAACATTGAGCTAACGAACTCGACTACAAATATACGTTTTAGAAATTATTATATGTGATTATTGTGCAATAGCATTTGATATCTGATTTTACAAATAAATAAATATTTATAATTTTATTAAGATATTTTGCCATTATATGTATGAACCGATTAAAATGTATTATATTTAAAATTAAAACACGGAAATAAACTGCACACAAATACATGGACTATCGATAAACACAACTATTGTTTGAACTACTACGTCACACGTCCTTGAAAAATCGGTACGCATACCTATCTCAGTACATATATTATGTATGACTCACTTCACACTGTATATACATGCAATAGTTGATCTGGATAAATTCATAGCAGCAGGAAGGGTGAATGACCACATATGTGTGTAAGATAACAGCAGACAAGAAGGGGAATATGATATGCGCGGTATGGCAGTCGAACCCTACACATTTGTCTTAATCATAATGCAAAATTTGCTCGAAACCAATTTGTAGGGTCCACCGCAGCAAGGGGGGGGGGGGTGGACAGACATTTGGTAATGAATATGTTTGCCTGATGATTAAGACAAATGATTTCGCGGTATGGCAGTCGAACATACCACTTGCCTCAATTATCACTAAAATTTGGCTTAATTATAAGAGTGGTCTGTTCACCCTTCCTGCTGCTACAGTGATAATTACTACAGGATATCACACATGGCTAGAGGTAGAGCCTTAATGGACAGAGATAGAACGTCAAAATCAGATGCAACTTTGAAAATACTTTTTGTACTATCTATTGACCTCTACTGTAGATTGATAATCTTTACAAAACCCGAAGGTGTTAGTGAAGGTAATCGAAACTTTGTATTTTTGTTTGCTCCTGAGTGACAGAATATTAAATGTCTCATCTAGACAAATAGTAAATGATAGTAGACGCAAATAGGACTAAACGTGATAGAATACCTTTTTGCATAGTGATAGTAGATCACAAATAAAAAGGTGAAACATTCAGGAGAGTTTTAAAAATATTGAATATTAGATCTAATTTAGAGTTTCTATAATGGCAACTATTGTAACAACAACAAAGCATCCAGCACGCTTTCTCGTGGCGCTGAAAGTACAACTGAGATGAGTTACGACTCACTGGTCTTAAACTAAGTAATAGAAAGAAGCAAAAACCAGCAAGTTGTGTAAAACGTAACAAATAATTTAATTCTGTACGTTATAGAATGAAAATTTAAGTGCAGCTCTCAGTATTGTAAATTAGCGGTTTGTATGTGACAGAAATCATGTCATGCATTACTCCGATACAAATTGTGAGAGTTAATTTATCTGTCTTAAATGAAATGTAGCATGTATGCTAAGAATTTATTTTTCTATGTCTATGTTAATGAATCACTAATTAGCAAGCAATGTAGTTAAGACAAGACGTGAAGTCTATTAATTCATTTGTGTAATTAAGTTGTGTATTCTCTTACCAGAGAATGTCGCCGTGTGTCAACAGACATCGTTCAGTTAGAAATTTACAGTCCACGGTGGGATATAATAGTTTATCTAACAGGTCTAGTTATGTCATGGTTTCAGTTAGGAATGCGAGTAGCCGCTAGAGAGACATTAATTCGATGATAATAAGTTATGTGTGTGTGTGTGTCAGTTTGCGAACAAAAATGCCGTAGTCAATCATCGTCTAGATAACCAAACAAAAGGCTCTTCCACAGAACAAGTGGACCGGACCAGCTCCTAACATTATATTAAACGAATATAGTGTTCCAGGTCCTGAACTCCTTTGAATGAATTTACAATAATCCCAGAATTTTACTTTAGTCCGAAATCAATGGGTACCTTATATTCTAATGAATAATCTAAACACACGATAGCAGACTGATTTTAAAAACAAGAACTGAATCAGTTCTTAGTTTTTACACGCTACGGTTCTAGGTTGCAACATTTTCTTACTAGATTTATGTCGCAATACCTCCCACGTGTTATATTTCATAATATGTCCCCACGTTGCAACATGACCCACCCGACGCTTACATCCATAGGGAAATTACCCAAGCTTGTAAACATGTTCATTATTAAGATTGATTTGAAAAATTGTCATCAACCTATTCATAGCTCATTGCTATCTATTGTCATTGATCAAAAGTTTAAGACAAAATATTGACATACAGAACAGATGTATCGCAATTCTATTTTGCATTTCAAAACTGTTTCTCTTCCATCTTTACCAGATCCAACTCAGGCAATTTTTTGTCCCGTTATCTCTTTGTATGTTCTATTGGAAACTGATGTCTCAAATTTCTTTTTGTACTACTTAGTTTTTGGATAAATGGGGTTATTTAATGTGGTAAAGATTTTAAACTGAATCAAATTGAAAATGTTGCACGCGAAAATTATGTGATGTTCAAGAATTTAAGCAATATTATTGAATTGAAGGAACTATTCTGAAATTCTGGTTATCTTGTAAGCACGGACTTTGTAAGACATGTATAGAAACAGTAAGGGTGAAGTATGGATCAAATCTAAAAAAGATATTAATGTAATTTATGCAAAGATTACTTAGAATAGTGGTATAAAACTTTTATCACCTAATTGAACAGTAAGACAAGCCAGGGGATTGTATTTTATGAGAGTATTCAACAGTGAAAATTTGTGCAACATATCAGATCCAACTTCCGTCATATTAGATTAGTTTAGAGATAACTTAAAGAGACGAGGAGACAAAAAAGAAGTGCAACTGAAACATCTTATTGAATTTATTGTTGCTGTAGAAAGACAAAAAGAACAAAATGTATCTGCAACATTTTGGACGTGTAAATTCCCATTTTAGCAACGACTTAAGGCAACCTGAAACTGAAATAGATGAATTGTTCGATGCAATGCGTAGATCACAATATTTACTAGACGATTAGCATAAATTGTTGGAATGTCATCTACAATGGTAGATGGGGGAGAGGAGTGATACAAAGAAATTCTTGTAGTTACAGGGTCAAAATTATATGAATTTAAAATACATTTCGAATATCATGAACATATAAAAGGACTTGAAGAAATTTATTGATAAACAAATAACAGTTGTTTAAAAAAACAAAACAAATATGTTCCAAAATACACTAGATAAAGTTCAAATTATGTCAAAATTAGCATAAAATATAAAATTTTTAAATATTTACTAGATAAAGTTCAAATTATGATGTCAAAATTAGCATAAAATATAAAATTTTTAAATATTTACAAGTCGGACATGGATAAAAATTAATGAAATTATTAGAAGGAAACGTTTTTTTACGAGAAACAAACTATTATCTAAAGAAAAGGTTGTAACAACAATTACTATAGTTACAGAGATAGCACTGATAATATCAACATTTACTGTAACTGGTGGTCGTGGTGATGGATGATATCCTCCGCCTCAACCTATTGATTTATCTTTATTTGACAAAATAAAAATGTATTGAAAAATTTAGATCATTATTTGTTTGGGTTTTTCCAGAAAGGTAGCATCAGCATTGGATAGAATTATTGGTGGCATGATAAAATGATTATCTGAGAGTGCTGTAAAGATTTTTTCTGCTGAGCTATTTTACTTGTCTGGGCATTACAAGTTTTTTGGCATGTAGATCAAAGATGTAAAAAGCATAGGGGCGCAAGCTGTTTCAAAGAATTCACAGCAGCACCGAAACCATTAGAATGAAAACAGATGATTGTTTATTTTTCATGCTTGATATTGTTTGTTGGCTTTTCTGAATTATAATTTGCCCACACCTCGTCATTGCAGTTTGTTATCGTTTCAGATACAATGTGTGCCTGACGTACAATAAAAGTGACAAATCTGAAAGTAGAATGGCGTTATTCCGTAGACACGTGGAAGACTCGTTGTGATAGGCAAGTTGCATAGAAATATCAACACCATAATCTGTCTTCTCTGAGAAGGTGTTCATCACATTGTTTTTTTTTTCTGTTCTCTGCAATGTCATGTCGTCCTGTCAGATTGCTTAACGTTTGGATTACCGTTCTTTACTCTTTCGGTATAGATGTCAGGATTTCTTCAACCGTTTAAATACGTGACTGGATTTCTGTAAATTGTTATTGCATGCATCGATGCTACCAATGTAACGACACCGTTACCACCAGCAGCAAAATTAAATTTCACTTTTGAATCTCTTATTTATTGTTGGAATTTATCAAAAAGTTATAGCCATGCTGTCCTAGAATTAAAAGTTAATTTTCTCCTAACTGTGACATATCAAAGCAGACTGTGTAGTAGATATTGTGTTATGAACCTGGGTGCAGGAGATACCGATTACAAAAGACCTTATACTTTGATTAAACCATAAAATACCTCCATCTCTTAATCAACTGCTATTTACAATAAAAAGGGTGTCGTCCTTAGCTGTGACAGAATTCGTTTCAGCAGCTGGAAATTTTATTCAGTATTACAAAATAGAAGATACGTTATTATATTTACGTTTGCAAGCAGCAAACAATAGGTTCCCGAAACATTTGTGTACATTTTCTGTTCTAATGGACTATTATGGATCCATTATTTTTTTTGCTTCTATGAGCTATCGACAGTCATGCTATGGTGGAATTATAAAATTGTTATGGTTATGCTTTTAGTATTTTATTTGACTGCATTGGTTAAAGTGTTATACATTCAGACATCAGTATTCGGATCTGGAAATGAACATGTTTGTAAACAGCTTTCACTAACTCTAATGTTTTGTCGATCAAATTAATTCACTGAGGAAATCCCGCAATCAATGTTACTCTCTGCACTATCTACTTTAGTTTATTCCCCCAAGATCTCATGTCACATTGTGGTCTGTATCTTTTTGTAGAGCCATCACTATCAAAGTTAAGGTTTCAAACACGTTGAATGGCTTTAATGTGAAAAAATCTTTCTCAGCCCGAGAGTATTTGTAGAAGGCATCAAAACGTAATGTATCCGTTGTTGTCTTTTTCCTATGCATGCATGTTAACAGTTTCGTCCTGTCACTACGTGATTTAAATAGACTTTTCTGGATGGAAATTTTTTCTAGCTTACCAGTGTAGTGTGTAGGTAGATTGTCCAGTCAACCATCTTTTAAATTATGTGCATTTCCTTTTCTTTTTGTGTTTAATTTGTTCCCACTGCTGATCGATAGTTGTGTAGGCAAATGTAGTTTGATAGTCGTAGTAATGGTGTCTTAAATTCTGTTCATTGTCTTGCTAAGGAACGGCTATCTTTGGTGACGATACGACAGTCAGTCATTACACGTTATAAAAGCATGCAGAGAACAGTTCACTCTTTGACAAAATATCGTTAGGTTTTATCATGTCAAAAGGACACATTTTTCAGTCCTTTCAAATGTATGAATGATTTGATACTGATGTTAAATTTGGCCATTCCTAGTATTGATTCGAAGACAGGTAATAAATACAAGATGTGACCATGTGTTGGTTAAAGTTGAAAATATTTATATCACCTATCTGAAAACTTGAGTTTATCACAATAGCTTGGTGCCCTAATTTACAGTTCTCTTAAATTTCATTTTCTTTTTTTCTTATGCTCTTCGTCATTATGTTTTGCTGAATTTGCGTGTTATTTGGCTTTTAAATACGTTCATTAAAGTCGATATCTTTACAACTATATGTAGATACATTCAACTTGCATTCAAAATCAAATTTAGACCAATTCTAATGCAAATCATATAATCCAACTCTGCTCCTGCATTTCGCCCATTGCAAGATATATATGACAAATTACTCATTTTCTGGCGAGCTTTTTGACATCACACTTGTCTACCGATGAAATATACAATTCAAGATGTAATTGTACCAATCAAAATTAGTATTATATCCAATATTCGCTTCTGCTATAAAGAAGAATAAGTTTTATCAAAGTTTAGCTTTCTTCACAAACATTTTTAAAATGTAGAAATTGTTTTATTTTAAGTTGTCTAATATGAAAGATACTTTTATTCTTGTATAGAAATACCCCTTTTGCCTAAGGTAGAGTCACGTGGTTGCTGCTATTTTCCACGGTGATATTGGTGAACCTCTGAAATTTTATTTTATTATAGGCACGTACCAGATGAGACGGCTCATGGTCAGAAATCTAATATAGTTTTATTGTTTTTTAAACGTTACCAAACATGACCAGCAAAGAGATACTATCAGATGTTAGAACAGTCACAAATGTAAACATATTCTTAAGATCTAAGTTTAAACAAACTGAATTAATTTAGACCAGAACCGTGGACAAGATTCCAATATTTTTCCTAATCTGTTTGCTGTCCCTCTGCCTTAATTTGAGTTGCGGTGCCCAAAGCCAGACAATGATGCGTAGGACTGACATAGCACGTACTGGTCATCCATTTTGTTACCACTAGGATTTTAATCTGTTAGGTCAATGACATGTTATCATTCTCGTCATATAAAAGCCTGGCTTTATCTTCTTTGGAAGTGAAAGTGAAGAGCGAGACTAATTACAACAATTACATTACGTTTCCTTCTTGAGAATGAATCCCTCCAACCAAAAATCAGAAACATCTCCAGGCGAGAGATGAAACATTTTCAACATTTTGATTAAATAGATGTATCAGAAAAATAACATACAATGTTATTCACTGCATATATACTTCCTGGTGTAAATTTGCTCGAGACGTTGGATAATAATATGCAACAGAAACAGAATTTATTTCTTAAATAGGAGATGGGCGTGAAGTTCTTGTCGCGACTGATAAGGATTTTATGAGCTATGAAACAAATATTCGACTCTTAAAAAAAAAAAAAAAAAGAATGATGCCATGATATTTTGTATCGTTACATTATTCTTGTTGGAGTGTCTTTAGACTTTGTGTTTCAAATAGATCTTTATCACTTTAGAATACTTAACACTTACTTTTTTTTTACACTAAATTATCAAAATTACTTTGAAGTATTGCCAAGTGCAATCACTAATATTAAATTAAAAAATTTGGAAGTGGAAAATTGTTCAGTATAACATTGCTGGAATAACAGAATCCGTAATTATATACGGTCTGAAAATTTAAAAAAGGGATGCCTACCTTTTGACCAAATCCATAAAACTTAAAAGTGCGATCACAATGTTATATAAAATACGGATAAAACTGATGTAGCCTATCTAACCAATAGATTTTTAAAAATATGTATGTAGATGAATGCATATAACAGTATTAAATGCTTATTTTAAAAGAATCCTTTGAAAATTTTCGTGAATTTCATAGCAGTGTCCCCCATGCGGACTCGAGAATATAAAAAGTCAAAAATGTACAGGCGACGAATGGAACCAACATGCTTACCGTAAAATAAGTCCCGTGATATATTCTTGGTACAGCATTTTCCTTCTACTCACAGAATAAAAAATACAAGTCCAGTAATTGTTATAAGAAATTGGGTTTATTGTGCACGAGGTTGGTAAATGGAGATAAATCATTTCTCCTGTTTTCTTACACTCTGCAAATACAATAAAAATACATTTACTACAACTATAAATAACAATACCGTCATCAGTGCATTATTGTTCTGCATGTATACATTGATTCAGTTTTACAGTACATTCAATACAAATGACTTGCTACCCCATCCATCTAGAGAGATAGTGGACCAAATAAACCTAAACACAAAACAATTAGTGTGTAGAGCAAAAGTAGAGCAGACAGACAGACAGACATACAAGCGCATGGACAGAATGATAGGCTCAGAAAAGAATATGCAGGTTGATGACCTATTAAAGGTACTAAAATACATCAACATACATTTCAGAGAAATATACAGAGTACATATAAACAAAAACTGTTACATTAATTATATTATAAATCTATTTACCTTATCATATGGGACAAAGGTCAAGTCACATTTTCCCTGAAGCAAACGAATCATCAAGTACTTTTCTTACTGCAATCCCATGACCAGCACCCTTCAGAAACTTCGATGGAATGGCCACCAATGATATGATGTTCATGCTATGTTGTTTATACAGACAAGTAGCAAACTAACCAATCAGAAAGTTGCTTACCACTTGTCATGCAATAGAACAACCCAGCATGAACAGCAATCAGGGTAGCTTCATTGCTCAGAGTGGACAAAACTGGAACAGGTAATCCTGGTTCACGGTTGCCTAAATGGCTAAATATGTGTAAAATGAGAATAATACAATAATTGCAACTGATGACTTTATTTCACTCATCAATGAACATTAATTACGTAAAATAATAAAATACCCACTTCTGCCGAATTAAAATAAGAATATATAAAATTATAAAATATATGATCCTGCTACATTCTGACTAAGAGGGTCTGAACTTTTGAGTCGATTCGATTTTGTTTTGGGTGGGAGAGAGGGGTCTATACCTTTCTGCCACTTAGCTTTTTCTCAGCACAACGTATCCAAGATTGTGTTGATTAAACCTCATACATACATACCTATATGTATACATACATGCAGGCATGCCTAACTATATACATACATACATACATACATACATACATCCATACATACATACATACATACATATATACATACATACAGGCATACAGACAACCAGACAGACAGACAGACAGACTGACTGACAGACATGCATACATACATGCAGGCATGTCTAAGTACGTACATACAAACATACATACATACATACATACATACATACATACATACATACGCCACTTTTCTTCTGTTCATTAATCTGATTCTCTCTTGAAGTCAGAGGTGCTAGAAATAATAAAATAATAAATACGAGAAAATGTTCACGCAAATAATTTTCCTGAGTGTCAAGCAGAGTCGGACCACTCGATTGCACTGTAATAATTTGCCATCTTGATAAGCCATATCAAATTTTGTATTTTATCTGAAGCAAGTTTTCTTTCAAAAGCTCAGTTGTCTAATTATGTGGCTGTACCATGTCTGTCAAAAAAGCTCAGCCCTGGAATGTTAGCTACGACGCAGTCTTGTAAAACAGACGTATTTACAGGTACATAGTCATAGAGTTTTATTTCAAACTATTAAAGTGACATTGTGCTTGTGTAAATGAAGAGGAGGGAGGGGGGTTGCAATCGTTGAGGTTTGCCAGAAACATTTGTGAGCAGTTCTGTTGGGTTTTGAATTAATGCTCAGTGAAATCCACCATTTTTCGTATCATGGTGCATTTCGGATAAGAACAAAGGGTAACTGTACGATCATGAGCTGATGGAAAATGCCCATGCCAGATTTGCATTATCGAAACCAAAAGGAAGACCAAACGAAACGCTAGATTTTCTTCAATTGAAATTAAATAATCCTTGAAAATGGTTAGAAGAACAGTAACATTTAAAAATGACATTATGTGAGGTGATGTTCCTTCTTTACGAAGATTTGGTAGCTTTTTCTGCCCATTCTTCAAAGTTTTGAATGAAAGAGGACAAAGGCCAACGTTTTAATTTATTTCACCATACTGTACTAACTACTTGAAAATGACGAGATATCACCTGGATATGTTTTGCAGACAAATATTAGCTTGATAATAATACTCTTCCTCTGATTTATAGGAAAACAAACTGAAGCAAAAACAACTATCTTGATATGTAAGAAAAAATACTCTAGTCGGAAAGAAGATCACAGAGGATTAAATTATCTGTACTTTGATCAGAAATGTGATGTTACGGAATACAACGACGACACTATTATCTTTAAAAAGACGTAAGCGAAAATATATCGCTTGTCATTTGGTCTTTGTCGATCATCTGATCGAAAATGAAGACTCTTTTGATACTGTAACAAATTCATCTAGTTCATAAATTCAAGACTGAGCGTGAAAAAAATGTCGAACAAACCACACGAAATTTGGCCTGATGTCTTTGTTCCCCCTATATTTCCAAGGACCCAAGACATCACTGGTTGTCACCGAATACTTCTTTACAACACATCAAATAATTATCCTCTAATAAAATTTATCTGAGTAAAACAAGTATAACTCGGATGGTTGAATCACTCGAGTGGTAATCCCGTTCAACCAGCGGAACGTAAAAAGGCTAATCATAAAATTATACATGGCAAAAATGCAGTGAAACTTCCTCCTTATACAAGAGAGAAAACAATCGAGTCACAAGAAACCCCCAGTTCCTACATCTAAATCCAATGCAATGGAATTATAAGCAGAGTCAGTGCGGGATTAAGGCCTTCCAGTGTCCTAAGCACTGAAAATATTCTGGTGCCCCCTCCCCCTTCCCCCACAAAATGTGAAACTTTAAAAAAAAAATAATATATTAAAAGTTAAAATGGTGGACGAATCAAATGGCTCGTACATGCAGATCGAAATGGTCATATATAATTCATTAAATTTTATCATAAACAATTAATTTGATTTGTTTCTGGTGCCCCTGTTGGGCTGGTGCCCTAAGCACGTGCTTAGCGTGATTAATGAGTGATCCGGCCCCGAGTAGAATTACTTCCCAGAACCATTGGAGATTGGAAATACCTCCCCATATCAATAGCTAATCAAGTCTCTTAAGATGACTTCAAATGTTCATTACAATCACTCCTTTTCACTAGCTTGTCTCCAAACAGTGAGTATATAATACTTAATATTGCCAGTCTCACTGGACGTTATCTTTTTAAAAGTGCATTGTCCAGCACCAACATAAAAGGCGAAAGCAGAAGAGGTATTCTTAAAGTGTTTTAAAAGGAATATGTATTCAGTAGAAAACCACATTCATATTTCATCTCGAGTCTGCGCAAACAACTCGTTTGATTTGAGGTACGAATACGTGTCAGTCTGATGACCCTGATCTTTCCTTGCAGCATTTACAACTGTTTCTTGCCACTGCCTGGAAACAAAACACGTATGTTGCTTTTGATTGTATAATGCCACATGCAAATCCAAGGTAATCTATCATTCTTTGAACGACGTCTATGTAATGCATCAGAATGTAGATTGATCCGCTTACACTACTCCTTCATTAAACAGACGCCAGTGAGAAAGTAATTGCCTATGATCGGGTGGTTGAATGGGATTGAGTTAAATGTCAGTGTTCGCAAATTTTGTGTCATGGCATCTTTAACACATTCGGAACTATCGAGACCAAGGCCGATATTCTAGTTGATCATCAAAATCAATCTGACATTTATATCGTAAAATGTAACTACTCAATTGGTATTGTTTGAGCCAGTATTCAAGTGCAATAAACTTACATGAATGGCGGTCTTTTATAGTGTGTGTGTGTGTGTGTGTGTGTGTGTGTGTGTGTGTGTGTTGCATAGTCGTGATGAAAACTAATATCTTAGTATTGAAATTAGTTGTTCAATCTGGATAAATAAAATATTTTTTTTGTAGTAGAAGTTCTTGTTTTGGGTTCGAAGTCATTTTTCAATGTATGATAGATGTAGAACCCGTGAAAACCCCAGTAAGAACCACCTACACAGGGAAGCGACCGACAACCTTTCTTACACACCCACATTGGTCGAGACGTTTTAGTATCACTGCTACTATCTTCTGTTTACGATGGCCGATAGCGGCCGACAGAATACAACCTCAAAGTAACATGAATTTTCACATGTATACATTTTGTACGTGACGGATCTACATATTAAAGTAAGAGAAATTTGACGGATCTACATATTTAAGTGAGAAAAATGTGTACATGTACACATTTTTTTCAAATTTATACATGTACACATTTTTTTCAAATGTGTACATGTACAAATCTTTCCTACTCACAAGTAAAACCAGTTAACGACATTCCTTGCGCAGGAATAAATTAGAAAGAACAATTCACCTTTCTGATAAGGACTTACCCTCATGGCTTATTTATTTGTTCGTCTGAATCAAATTGCACTGGCCTATGTTAGCAAGAACGCGGGAGAAAATCTACACCCCAGTGATATCAAATTTTTTTTTTAAACAATATTTGACCACTAGCTCAGACACGTTCTCTCTGGCTTAACAACCTCAATATACCTACGAACGTGTATTTTCATTTGTCGAAGAGTGTCTGTTATTTGTCTGTAGCCAACGGATGTGGCAAATCAGGTAATAACGACTGGAATAAAAAAGAAACAAATTATTTGCTGGATAGAAATAGCATGCAGATTTGTTCATAAACACGTTTGAGCAAATTGCGTACATGTACATATTTCTCTTGTTTTAATATGTAGATCCGTCACGTACAAAATGTGTACATGTGAAAATTCATGTTGCTTTGACGTTGTATTCTGTCGGCCGCTCTCGGCCATCGTATCTGGTTGTAGTTTTAATTCCAATGTTCCGTTGCAAAGCAGTCGGCGATACGATTTGATACCATACCAGTATAGTGACTGCATGAAGGACTTAAAGCATGCAGTTCCTCAGACCTTAATGACATCGATCAAGGGACTAGTTAGAAGCACTGCGGTCCTGTTTCACGACATATCCGCCATCGTAAACCCCGTTTATGTGCGTTTATTCCCAGGGTTTAATTGTCTACATTAGCTGGAGATCTGTAGGAGATAGATGATTAGTTAGACTGTTCCTGGATGTAGGGCTGATTGCCATGCTGGAACTATCGAAATCGTCACCATGGCAACAAGATGCCTTTTACTGTCACTACAGTTGCAGATAGTCACCAGATTTTCCAACTGGGAATTCAAAATCTGTATAGCATTTGTAGTAAGTCGCAGGATTCAACAATTCCGTCATAAACGCACGATGTTCACAAGACAGACATACGCATAAAAGTATTCATTGATTTCATGCTTTATTTGTAATACGGTTGTAATACAGTTCACATGCACACTGGTTAGAAAAAAATATATTCTGTTTTATATGATTCACAGGATGAATTTAGACTCCACAATTAACGGATGAATTAACTTCTCTTATACATTCATATATAGATGGATCAAAGATCCACACAGCCAATTCTTAGATATTTGATAATATTTTTAAGTACGAGATGAAAATATGATTCGATTGAAAATACACGCAGAAAGTTTCTTAGATAAACACCACCACCACCATGTCAGGGACTCCTGCACATATGTACACAACACAAAATTGTAGATTTTATTAATTTCGCTTACAAAATTTAATCTGCCCACAAGGGACACAGATTATTTCTTTAGTGTTATTTATGGGCAGGTTTTACTTTTATTGGATAGACACGGACATATAACTAATCACTCAAATGAGGGCAAACATAAAAATGGTTTATGGACGTCAACGGTTTCCTTTCGAAATTACCTTACTTGTTTTCTTTCATAATGTATTGCCTATTTTCACATTCTGAACGTAATTATTCTGAACACATTTTTCTTTAAACGCTTTCTTTTGGAGTACCAACAGAAAGCTGTGATCGAATAGACCCCTAAAAGAGAACTGGATGAATCAAAAAGTCAAATTGAAGTAACATTCCAAAACGTTCTGTTGAATCTTGGCATATATAAAATAAACAAAGGCACAAATATTGAGATAATACTCCATTGGATGTATTCAAAGATTTGCAGACGGTTTTAAGCCTTTCCAGAATGCTCTGACAAATGCCGGTCGTAAGCAAACTGCATCATATATATATACGTTATTATTATTATTATTATTATTATTAT
>JAECUM010078386.1:0-27248 GCA_016617855.1 Megalonaias nervosa | reverse complement strand
ATATATATATAATTCTCTTAAGAACTGAGCATACGTCTGCATCGCCCACTCAAACATACACTGGGAACAGAAACAGAATTTTGTTAGCTGCAAACCATAAATGTACATGATTAGGTTCGTACACGTATAATCTACGAATTGAGTGAAAGATTAAAAAGCGCAAATGGACAGTGAACTTTCAATATCTTCCACAAAAGGTTCTCAATCTAAAACAAAGGAGAGTACATCCTCTAAAAGGTAGTTTTTCCCACGTTTTCTTTATTTTTCTTTTACCATCGAGCGAGACCCATTGCTGCCACGACCAAGTTTTTAAAATAATAGATAACCATCCCCTCACGTCTGATTAAAGGTCTAAATGCGAGCGTCATTTTGGTAAATCTTCGCCCAGTTAAACCAGAGTTTTTACGATGTGATCAATCCTGTTTGTTAGGCTTGAAATTCAAATATGCACTTGCCTCGATTGTTTGTTTGAAATAACAAAGTTCAAGCCTTAATTGGGGTAGAAGATCGTGCACGGATTCCCACGTTCCCTTTTTCAAATATGTGCGATGAACTCCTTTCATGAGAGTGGCTTGGTGATTTTGCCGAACATTAAAATGTCATTGTGTATGTTTCGTGCTCAGTCTATGCACGTTATATCAAGATGGTACAACTTTATCATCCATCTTTGCTAAAACAGAAGAAAAAAGAATTGCCCTTTTCAAATAATGATATTTGGAAAGACAGATTTCTGCGCCAAAAATGTTCATGACAATGATAATGTTAAAGGTGCTGTATTTAACGAAAAACAATATAGATTCAGATTTTGCACCTTAAATGTCAAACTTATTTTGTAAAATATAGTTTCTTGTTTTCAATAGGAAGAACGGTTCGCGCATTTTCTTTGTATAAGTCATATGGAAGAGTTTCCTTGCTTCAAAGTACACTTCCAAATTGAATCTTCGCAAGCCGTTCGATAATTATAATTTGACAGACAGAAGGTCAGTTAATCTATTTGACTGCGGATGCTTGATAAACCAGAACAATATTTTAAACAGCTTTCTTTACGTCCTTGAGGAAGTCTATTCCCTTTGAAAGCGTTAGATACGAAACGAGCAAGATAATAAGGTCGATAGGATACTCAAGTGCAATAGAAAATTATTTAAAAACTTGGTGAAAATATTCAAAGCTGGTCAAGCACCGGATAATCCACTAATGGTCTCTCTACATTAGTGATTCCCAACCTTTTATGGCCTTTTCCCTAAGAATATTTTTCTGAGCCTCATGACCCTTTTTTCACATTTTGATCAATTTTGCCACCCTCAAAAAAAAACAATCCTTGCAAACCTCCGCGGTCCTACAGAACGTCATCGCGACCCTGATTTGTGTGACGATCCGGTGTTGGGAACCATTGACCTTCATACTTCACCTGTACATTTTGGCCTTGATTAATTATTGAAGATAGTGTCGTGTGTATTGCTTTGAGTTGAAGATTTCTTTACATATTTATTTAAAGACAACCAGGTTGATTATATTGTTACGTATCGGCTCGTTTAAAGTAACATAAAGAAAAGAGCGAAGACAACAAGCTTTGTAAATTTTAACAAAAATAATTTATTTCCCTAGAAAACACGGTGAAAAGGTAAAAATTTGAAACAAGACTTACGATTTACGAAGAAGATCCAAAAAATTGTCCTAAAATTGTGAAAACGCCATAAGTCCTGTGACTAAACAGTTCTAAACTGACGTAGTCTGAATCTCAATTCCGTTCCAAGATGGCGAATGATGACGTCAGACGAAGGTTAACACAAATGTCCAGAATTTTCACTGTGAATCACAATATGTATTGTTCTGTTCCAATTTAGAAATAATTTCAGCAAATGTCTTTGTCCAAAAGCCAGTTGTGTAGTTCTCCAGGGAAAATAATTATTCTTTAAAAGGTAGATGAAGTACAGCTATCATCAATAACAAAACACATGTTGTTCTTCATACGTACGAACGAACTACTCTGTCCAGCACAGAAATACCTTCTTAAGGTATTAGAAACTCTATAAGATGTTATGATGTGACTCTCTAAGATGTTAAAATATGACTCTAGACTAGTTCGCAGCTACCTGAGTATTTTAAAGCAAACTAACACGTCATTTCATGTACACCCATGTAGAAATCGGGGAGATTTCGAAATATCGCCAACATAGTAGAGAATGTCAACAAGTATTATTAGAAACGACCGTGGTCACAGCCAATCATTTATATAGCTATTTCTGACTGTTTACTTGCAACGACAAAACCGTCATGCAAACATCGTGCTTACGCGAGTCACATTTACGTTCTAAATAAACACGATGTTTCTAACAAAATATCAGACCCTGCGAACATAATCATCATCACAATAATAATTACATTTAATGGTATAAAAATGAAAATAAAAATGAAATAAAAAGATTTAGAAAGAATTCAGATCTTAACACACATGTAATTTAACTACAGGGTCGTAACAATATAATCAAGAAAACAACATTTTCAACATGTCTTTCTAGCTTGCTAGCGTACCCTGGGGTGTCAAAAAAAATAAAAACATAAAGTGAATATTGAATATTAATATATAATTGTTCCACGAGTGCTGTGCAAGGCACAAAATCACCCAAAAACAAAAGCAAAAGCAACAAAACAACAAAGAGCAAAAGACAAAAACAAACTCCGAAATATTTTGATCCATGGCCGACGTGGAGTCTTCAATATCCAACAAAGAACAGGAAATATAGTGTCTAAACATACCTGATTGTCGAAAGGCGCACTAAATTTACGTGTCGCAGCCTTTCATTGGTCTAGATTGATACTGATATTCATTTGGTGTTGGGAGATACAAATGTCAAATAAAGTAGGCACAATCCAAACAGCATGAGACAGGCGGCCGTGTCTTAATTTTTTAACATGCATTGAAAGTTGAAAAAAAAATTAAAAGTAAATATAAGGAAATGATACTTTTTACCGAGACCAAATTAAAACACATCCTTTATTTCGCAACTACTGTCATATTTTTATATGTAAACATGAGTTACAAAATTATGCGAAATTCAATTAGTCGTTTTGTATACTGAAATCAACTTGCTCTCTCTCTCTCTCTCTCTCTCTCTCTCTCTCTCTCTCTCTCTCTCTCTCTCTCTCTCTCTCTCTCTCTCTCTCTCTCTCTCTCTCTCTCTCTCTCTCTCTCTCTCTCTCTCTCTCTCTCTTTTAGTTTTTTCGGGTCATCAATCCCTTGGTTACAGACTGTGTTTTTTCCCAACTGTACAATACAGGTGTATGTAGAACTATTTTCTTTTCCTTGGAAAACAAAATATAGCATAGAGTACCCAGCCTAAATACATGTCAGTTATGTGTTTTCCTGGGATTAACAAATATTCCCACATTCTTAATTCAGATATCAAACTCAACAGAACTAGCTATGGTCATTAGCAACCTAATATTGATACACAATCCTATTGTCATAAATCGATGTCTTGTTAGCGGCAACCGTATTCCAACTAACCATGACATAATTAGACTTCTTTAGACAAACTATCACTGTGACTATAAATTTACCAGCTTAACTAAGTCAGTCGGTACATGCTACTCGACTTAATTGCACATGAATTAATGGGCTTCGCTCCTTGTCCTAGCTACGTTACTTTGATAATTAGCGATTCATTGACATAGATTTTCAGACATAGGAAAAATCAATTCTCAGTATAATTTATACAGATAATGGACTCTTTTTATGATGCAAATCAGTTAAGACACATAATTTATTCCCCACAATTTGTGTCAGAAGAAATACAGGAAATCTTACACTACACGATTTGTATTACATACAAAACATCTTAATCCAAATTCATTCATATAATGAAATATTGTATAATATTCTTACAATACATCAACCATATAACATGCACGATTATTTCTGAACTCAAGAAAAAATTTGAAGTATGAACATAAAACGAATAAATTCAACAATAATTGCAGACTTGCATGAATTAATACAAATTGCATGCAGTCAAGACTAACCTGTGCTTTATTCGAGATTTACGCCTATCTATGAAGCAGAATCTGTCTCATTCCGTGTCATCAACTTTCCGACGATTTATTTAACGAGAATAGATACTTGCTTATTTTTCTCGGAGTCAGCTTCTTGGCGTTTCACAGAAACATAGACTGATTAATTTGCGATGAATCTATTTTGAAACCCTCGATTACATCTAAGAACACACACATACTCGTTTAGCTTAGTCAGTCAGGATTACTATTTTACCCGCCAAACATCTTTTTCACTTCCATCGAATTAGAAAATCCTCTCCAATTCCCCATTATTAATAACTAATCTGTAAAAATACTATTTTGTGGCACCTGTTTCAAATGGACTACAATTTCCTAAAATTTTTCATGGTTCATATCGACTCTGGGCGTTGTAACTGCTATGACCTTGCGTTACCATTTTACTCTTGTCTATTCCTAACTGTTAAGCAACCGTGTCCTAATTAAAGTCAGTTAAAGTCAATTTATGCCCCAAGCAGGAGATGTTAATTGTAGCAAGCTACCAAGTTTATCGGCAAGCTAACCTATACGTCAATCTCAATGTTTACGTGTCACGCCGACCACGAAAGAAAGCTCTTTGAAATTATGCTACAGACAGCTTATTGTACAAACGTTTTTACCATTACAGTCTAATATTGTTATCACATTTCAAAACTTCTTAGTTGAGGTCATAAAACACTTGGAGAATATAAGAATACTCAGAAGATGAAACAAACAACAACAGATTATTGTAGAATTTTTGGGTATTTTGCCTAAATATAATTCTGTATACAGTGAAAATGTTATCCAGTGTAAGTTTGTTTTGGAAAACAATTTCCCTTCAACAATGAGAAAAGCTTGACGACTGACATGGAAAAAGAAAATTAGATCAGTGACCTAAAGTCTGCCGGAATAGATAGAAAAGTATGCTCTGGTTTTATACTTTGCATGTACAATAAACGGTTGACATTGAATATCAAACAACAAGCTATATCTACATACAGAGCAAAGCAAACAGGATTGATTTCATTAACTAAATACGTCTTATACGTACAAGGAAATGGGGACCGTTTTGTATAAACGACCAATGCCTATACTCGTCAGCAACTCAATCAGACAAGCATAGTAAACAATATATTTTGCACAAACTGCGCCATATAGTATTGAGTAACCCCATATGCATTCGCAATTGTAAAGCAGCAAGGTTGCATACATTTGCAAAGTGGATTAAAAACCACGGACCAATAAATTATCTACATTTACATTACCTTCGTTTATTAAATACAATGCCAATAACAAAATTAACATACTTCAAAATGCCATTTACTGTCCAGCCTTGCCAGCAAGGCAAGCAAGTTTGGAAGATGATGAAACCCCAGGATAGGTATACAGTCAATAACTTTGAAGAACAAAATACATTTAGAATAATTATAGCAACATACCGTTTGTCATGAGATGTATAATTACTTAGCACTGCCAATTATGTTGTACAGATGCCTGCATCTTTAGCAGTGTAAGCAGTAAAAGCAGGACAAATAATATCTAAGTCGTTAAGTAGTCAAATTATCTCCAATCTATCCAACCAAATGAGGGAATTGAAGAGACTTCAAAGAAAGCAGTGGCTGAATATTCAGAGGCTATACATTATTGCCCCGAAATTTACAAGTTAATGGCATTTGAACTCCGTCAGCTTCGAGCTCTGATATGTGCATCAGAGAAAGCTAATATTTATCTACAGAAACCACAATTATTTGGAACCATTTGTGGTGAATGATGACGTGCTGAGCCAGAGATCTTTCTACACATGACATATAGCAAAAATATACGAAACTGCATAAAGTAATCATGATTGGAAGATGGTTTTAATTAAGAGTAATCAATTATCAGGGTTTATCTTTATCGTGAAATTAGATGTGAAATGCTCTTATATAACGCCAGAAGATTGCACGGCTCGATTTAGACTGTTCTGAGGCTCATTCGCATCAGACAAGGGATGGTATATTCGTTGCACTAGTGTTGAGCCACAAAAAAAAGTCATGGAGCTGACATAAGCACGTGAATAGTTGAATGTTCCTTACAGACGATAAACAGATTTGCACCGATTCTCTCTAGATATATTTTAAATTAACTGAATTTATAAGATACGTACTGTTTCTTATATCGGTTAGGCACCGATGTAAATTCCACGTTTACATGTCAAAACATTGATAAAGAATTAAGAGTTTTGTAAATATACCTGAGAAACCCTATACAATAAATTTAGGAAACGAAGCAGCGAAAATATTTGGCGTGTATGATGCAACTGAATGAAGTAACGCGAGCTGTCCAAATGATATAATTGAAGACGTCGATGAACCTAAAGGTCAAACATGCAACGGGAAACTGGCTTGTCAGTTACTGAACAGAAAAACTGTGCTTGCATTCCGCCCCTAATCGGACTGTATTCCACTGTTTCCTCAGCTGTAGACATATCTTTGTTGACCCTTTTGAATGCGAGGCCGAGTGGGTGACCGTTGACCGTCTGCTTAAATTTACGAGATGTCACTTTGACAGAGTAACGAAACTGAGGAGAATAAGCAATATTTATATATCAGCAAGGTAATTGACTCGGCTGGAGGATGCGATCTCTCCAATACGCGCAACGGTATGAAAAGCAACAGGAGCATGGCTTGATACAAGCAAAGCTCACAATGTTCTGCAGCTGGTGTATTTCAGTGACGTTTCTTCAGGACTTGAATCGTGATTTGCAAGCGAAGGACAGAAGATGGACATAAGCGATAAGTACCAGTGGTAAGCTTTTATTAGAAAGGATGACTTGGGATCTGTCCGGTTGAGTATTCCGTGCACCTGTGTGAAGGAGATCATTTTCTGGTAGTGATATGGATAAGCTGTAAAGCAACAAACATCGGAAACAGACGGAGGTGGATGAATAAAATGGAGTTGAAATTGCTCGTGGAAATCTCGCACCATTCTGTGAAAGATCGCCCGAGGAAAGAAACTGATTTAAAATAATAATAATAATGATAATAATAATAATAATGAGGACTTTGTATAGCGCCTAATCTTTAGAAGCTCTAAGCGCTTTACAACATTTGATAACACTTAAAAAACATATATAATGATATGATTACAAAAATAAAAACAAACACCACGAAATTAGAAACAGAAAACATGCTGTAAATATTTAAGGTAACGATACATTATAAGGATACATTATTAGGTCTTTAAGTCTGTTCTTGCAGTTGAAATAGGTGAGTTTTAAGAGGGTTCTTGAATGAGATCACTGTGTCTTTGTGTCTAAATGCAGTGAGCAATTCGTTCCACATTGCTGGGCCCTGGTATGCAAAAGAGCGTTGTCCATATGATTTCATTTTCATAGTGGGAATAATGAGAGTACGAGTGTCAGAAGAGGAGAGTAAGTATCTTGCAGGTGTGTACACATGAGTGAGGTCAGATAGGTATGTTGGACTGGAGCCCGTCAGTGAAACGTAGCACAGAGAACAAATTTTGTGTTTAATTCTGGATCGTATGGATAGCCAGTGTAGCGTAGAGAGTAGGGGAGAGGCGTGCTCTGATCGTGGTACTCTAAGGATAATCCGAGAAGCTGTCTTTTGAACTTTTTGAAGTTTCTGGAGTAGATATTGAGACGAACCAGACAGAATTGAGTTACAATAGTCCAGTCTTGAAAGTACTAAGGAACACACAAGTGTTTTAGTGGCATCAACTGAAAGATATTTGCGAATGGAGCTGATTCGTCTCAGCTCAAGATATGCAGCCTTGCATATGTTCATGACATGTTGGTGCAATGAGAGAGTACTGTCAAGAGTGACACGGAGGTTTCGTACTGACTGTGTGAATTTAATGTTGGTGTTGCTGATATTTATTGTCTGAGGTAAAGGATGTGAAAGAGAAAGTCTTTGTGTTGTAATCAGGATGGCTTCAGTTTTATCATCATTCATCTGCAGCTTGTTACATGTCATCCATGATTTCACATCAGAAATGCACCTCTCTACGCCTTGGATGGTAGCTTCAACTTCAGCTGGATGGCTAGATTTATATATTTGGGTGTCATCAGCATACAATTGGTGAGACACTGGATGATGATCTATGACACTTGAGAGTGGCTGAGTGTATAGAATGAAGAGAACAGGTCCAAGAACAGACCCCTGTGGAACACCACAGCATAGATCAACTGGGCTGGAGTGTTTTCCATTTGCGGACACAATTTGTGTCCTGTTGACCAAGTAGAACTTGAACCATAGTAAGGCCGTATTATGAATGCCAAATACATGCTGGAGACGGTGAAGTAATATATCATGGTCTATAGTGTCAAATGCTGCAGACAAGTCAAGGAGAGTGAGGACTGTAATCTTTCCGCCATCCAAAGCAGAGAGAAGGTCATTGACTACTTTCAGAAGAGTAGTTTCAGTACTGTGGCAAGGGCGATATGTAGACTGTACATTGCTAAAAAGACTGTTTGTATTCAGATGAGATACAAGTTGGGATAGAACAACTTTTTCTAAGATTTTTGACATGAATGGGAGATTAGAAACTGGGCGGTAGTTCTTTAAATCATTATGGCCGAGTGTTGGTTTCTTCAGCAGAGGCTTTACAATGGCAGTTTTGTAAAATGATGGGAATTCCCCAGATGAGAGAGAGGTATTAATAACATCAGTTAGTGAAGGCAATATTGGATCTAAGCACTCTAGCAGCAGTGATGTCGGAATCGGATCAAGTTCACATGACTTTGGTGCTCTCTTCATCATGATTGTACGTACTAAATCCATAGAGACAGGTTCAAATGCTGCTAACGGTTGCCGCTGAAATTCTGTATCGCAACTGTATGGTGACGACGAGTCAACTGAAATTGTGTTGTCAAGTTTATCTCTGATGGTTTGTACTTTGTCACGGAAGAAATTTGCAAAAGGTCCGGAAGGTCGACTAGAGAGAAGGTAGCTGGAAGTGGTGTACATTTGTTCCTTGACATTAGCTTGTTAGTAATCTCAAATAGCTCTTTGCAGCTGGAACTTTCCGTGATCTTAGTACTATGTTTGTGACATTCTTTTTAGCGGCCTCATAGATCTGCTTATGAATAGTGAGTCTGGTGGAAAGCCAAAGCTTCTCAGCTTTACGGCGGTCTCTTTTAGCAGTGCGAAGCTGGTCCCTAACACTGCTATACCACGGAGAACACTTCTGAATTGCTACTCTGCACTTGGTTGCTGGGACATGTTTATCAAGCAATGAACGCGGGTAGTTATCGAGTTGTTCTGCTGTAGGAGGTAAGCTAGTTGTTAGGTTTGCTTGGATGTCATGCATTAGTTGGGTTCTGTTTATCATACGGAGGTTTCTCTTAGTAGCGAATAAAGGTGGAGGGTTAGGGACTGATACGTCAAGATGGCATATAATGCAGAGGTGATCTGATGAAAGTTCCTGGGACACCAGGGAAGACTGTAGAATATTATCATCAGGTCTGTAAAGAATCCAGTCTAAAATGTGACCATGTTTATGGGTGGGTTGGCTAACTGACTGTTTGAGGTTGAAAACGTGAATGGAATCTAGGAGTTTTGATGTGCATGAGTTTCCAGGACAGTCAAAGTGAAAGTTGAAATCTCCAAGAATAATAAGGTTGCCATCTATCGAATTTCCATACTCCAGGAGATTCGGAAACTGCTCCAAAAAGAGAGGTTCTGTCAGCTTGTTTTTTCTACTAGGAGGAGGGCGGTAGAGGCAGAAAAATGGACTGACCTTTGTTCCAGTGTGAGTGTAGTTTGGACTAGTTCAAACGATGTGTGGTAGAAATTGAAGGTTGTAGTGTAGTTATGACGGTTGATCATGGAGTTCTTTGCGATGACAGCAATTCCACCTCCGTGAGAGTGGCGGGGGAACGACTTGATGGAGCAACCGATGGGTGTTAGATCCGCGCACTTGGGTTCATCGCCTGATGTTTTTAGCCATGTTTCTGTCAGGAAAAAGACGTCTATATTCTCATCGTTGATAAAATAACTATTTCTGTGCGCTTTTCCGATGGTCCTACTGATTGGGCATTGAATAATGCGATGAGCAGTGGTATCTCTTCGAAAGTTGACACAAAGGTTGTCGATTTAATTGGGATTTGAATTAGGTTGTCTAAATTAACGGCCGAATTTTTAAATTTCTGTGCCGGGAAGGGCAAAAGGGAGATAACTGGAATTCTTCTTCCTGTTCTACGCCGGCCACCTTTGAAACAACGCTTCCTTTTTCGCTTCCGTTTAAGTTATGGAATGATGAATGTAGTCCCAGGTCGTTTAGTCTAGTGCACAATGTAGTGTGGGGAGCCAAGGAGTGGTCATTTAACGCAATTAATGAGGGTCCATCATAGCATAAACGGGTGGACTGGCGAGTATCACGTGATGGCGGTTTGTTCGATAACAAAGGAATTTTAACAGTGGCGCAAGACAGCTGAGAAAAAGTCTAATTTTTCTCGTTTCCAATACAAGAAGATGAAGAAACGTATTCGAACAGAACAGCCAGTGCATGATGAACACAATAACGTAGACGAAGACAGACAACAAGCACACAGATCATGAAAAACGGCACAAAAATCCGGGACAGCTGCCTCAAGCCGGTTAAGCGATAGCGGCCATCTTGAATCAATGATTCAAAATGAGTACAATCGCACTGTACAGGAAGTAACGGACTGCATTATACTGCAAAGCTTTGCTTAGTACCTCTAAAAGCTGACAGCTAGAACTACAGCCCATAGATAAACGATGGTCATATTAAAAATTCCAAAATCAAACAGTCCATATTCTTCAGAATGAATCTGCAGAATACGGAAGACGGATTATGTGTCCTTTTGATAGTGTTACACCCCTTTGTTAATTTCCTAATGGAGTGTATATATTTTTAAGCGTTTTCACAGGTTGGTAACCCATTAATTATTTATTGACGTTAATTCATTTCTTTCATGGATGTTGTTTAGTTATGCAACTTTATTGCCAATCGTACCCTACGTGTACTGAAAACTGTATCATAAGACCTATACAAATGCGTCCAGCCAGTAAGGCATAAATAACACAGAATGTACATGTATAATTTACTATTGAGTCCCCCAGAAGTATAGAGATGTTCGATACATCCCTTGATTTTTACAATAACTGGTCTATTCATGCCTCTTTACTTCAAAAATGATTTATTACTGTGTCTTTCATTAAAGTACCCCAGACAAGAGAGGTAGTCTAGTAATAGATAGATCCCATGCAATGGAAAAAATTAAAGTAACTGTGGTAAACCCCTCCTCAACTTATTTGTGGCGGATTTACTGGTTTTGGCTTTCGTATCTAGAGGTGATCGCCAACGGTGAAATTTGCCCGGTATCGAGTAAGATCAATACAAAGTATCACTCATAAGTGGAATAAATAGATACACTGAACTAATCTATAGAACAGAATAACACGAGCCCCCGTTACAAATAAAGACAAAATTTAATCGAATTCCAAAAACAATAAAATTTCACAAGCAAATGATGTAAACGTTACAATTCGAAAGATACACTTCTTTCTTTTTGAATCAAACTAATTAAGGAATTTCAAAATGCAAATAAGATTATAAAAATAGCCGATTCTGTTTACGATAGAATCAAATCATCATTTAACCGAGGGAGAAATCGAATAACACTGCCTTGCATCGATTCATAACCTGGTGTTCGGTTCCGTCCAAAAGGTCCACTCAGACTGTACTTCTGGCTCCTTCGCGCCGGTAAGTCCTTTTCGCTCTACTTCCCTCTTTCCAAAATTCTTGGTATCTCGTATTTTTCCCTTTTTGGCTTTCCACTCTGGGTTGTAAAACGTGTCTCTTCCCGAAACTATCTCACCTTGTAAAAATATAAACAAAAGCAACCTAAATCTTCCGTCACATTATACGGGAATAAATCATTAGTCTCACCCATCGAGGTCAGATGTAATTCTATCGGATTCAAACAGACGTCGATGGCTATCTAGACTAATTGGTCATAACAGAACATACAACCTAATTCCACAGACTAATGGTCTGCTAATTGCTATTTACACCACACCGAGACATTAATTCCTTGCTAGTCTCATTACACGAGAATGAATGAAATTCCTTACCCTACGTTAGCGTTACAAATACGCATAATAAACTCGTTCGGATAATTTCCACGGCTTCCCGTAATATCTACATTCCAACAATTCGTCAATGTATATAAATAAACAATATCATTGTACGAGTTCAGATAAATGAACTCAACACAGTTATGCTAGATACATAATTCCCTATATAGAATAAGCATGAAATTCTGGATACATAATTCCCTACAATAATCGAGACTATAACTTAGCGAGCCGTCAATGTACATATAAAGAAAAATATCATTGTGCGGACTCAGATAAACAAACTCAACACAAGTATACCATATCAAGAAAATTGATCTACGACTCAAACAAATAAATCCCTGCAAATACATGCAAATACAAGCAATTAAATCAAACAAGTCATCATAGTAGTATTAAGTAATTTACATGAGATTATGCACATACCTTGTGTTTCAAGCTTTTGGTGTCTGTCAATTCTCCAGAAAATCGTTTCCCCCTTGGATGATTTTTTTACGAGCGATTTATTCATTAAATTTCTCAGAGCCCTCTGTTCTTGTTCTTTTCTCTTGTAGAAAAGTGCAGACTGAGTTGCAAATTCCACTACTGCACATTTAAACTGATAGTTTTTCGTGTGAACCCACGCCCCCTTCCACAGCGTAACCAATCAGAATGACATAAAATTCCCGCCTCACTAACATCGAAACACTGCACTACGTCTGACAACAAATGGCTACCAACTGTTTTCTGGTCAATGTCCCAACTGTCAGCTTCCATACAAACCAGGAATTGAACTCGGTTCCGTTAAGTTTAAACAAACTAAGCCCTTATTTATATATCGATAACTCCTGACTTTGGCTGAACCGATCCGTACATTATGGCTTTTCAATGGCGGCCATTCGCCATAAGTCTAGTTAATCGTACATGTGTCTAGTTAAATGTTGCCTACAGAGGTTCACAATAACCAAACAGATATCGACCTAAAAATTTGGTCTGTTACAATGTACAAGGCCCTTAACAATAACCAAATAGATATCGACCTAAAAATTTGTCTGTTACAATGTACAAGGCCCTTAACAATAACCAAATAGATATCGACCTAAAAATTTGGTCTGTTACAATGTACAAGGCCCTTAACAATAACCAAACAGATATCGACCTAAAAATTTGGTCTGTTACAGTAACGATTTGTTACTTGTTTTGGTAATGTTATCACTTGTGTGTGAGCTTTATTTTCAGTCCTTTGAGAACACCATGATGGACAGTGCAATACGTTATTTCTGACATATGTCCTCCTTTTACAACTAACGTTAGCATAGTAATAATCCCATTTAACTGTCTTTAAAATATGTCCTACAGTTTGACTCATCAACTGTTGTATTCATCGCAGGTACATAAATCAATTTTGTCGACCAGATTCTATTTTGTTAAGGTCAAAGGTAATGTAACCTTTGGCTATTTTTCAATATCTAGATCAACCTGAGAAAAATGTTGCAGCGATAAAAAATGCATTATTTGAGGCTAGGTGAGAAGCACACGAAGGTACGTACTGATTGCTGTATAACTCAGTGCAAAGCTAATACGATTAAAGCCAAGCTGCGGTGAATTTATATATTAAAATATTTACAATGGATCAAGGATGGACACTAATGATTGTCACTGCTTTCAAAACTGATGGCAAGTAGATGAAATGTGTAAGTAATGAACGTTGTTTGCAGTCTGAAATATATTCTGCGACCAATGTTTTTTTGTCAGGAGGTGGTAGTGAATGTGTGATTTATCCCACTCCTTATGGTTTTATGGTTATCGTTATCAAGGAGACGATAGACCACGGTGTTATTGCACGGATCGAGTAAACAATAAAATAGAATATGAAATTAATAGATGGAATAACAAAGATATGAGTAGAGATATACAATAGAATAACACGAGCCCCTGTATGTAAAATCCAACAATTTAATTTACATACACAAAATGAAATCGAAATATGACATGTGAATGATTCACTTTACCTCAGAAACAGAGCTACAAATTTATGCAAAAATAGCCGTTCTGTTATACTGATAAAGCAAATTTCATCATATGATCAAGTGACTAATCGAATTCAGATTGCCCTCATGACAGGATCACCTGGTGCTTCCGATCTTTCCAAATCACTGCTGGTGATAAGTCGGCGTTTCCGTATTCCTCCCCTCCCCCCTCTCTCTCTCTCTCTCTCTCTCTCTCTCTCTCTCTCTCCTTTTCTGGTCATAAAACTCTTGTTCGCAGACTGTGCACTTTTACCACTGAGCATGTATGGAGCTACTTTGCTTCAAATCCAGAATTTAATACCTATCCTAAATATATGTCAGGTTTTCTTCTCTTGGGATCAGCCAATAAGATTCCCACTCTCTTTTACGTCAGATATGGTCTATCGAAATTCAACAGAACTAGCTATGGTCCTTTCGCAACCTAATATATACTCACTCCCTATTCACGTGAATTTATGTCTTTCTAGCTGCGCTCGCATTCCTTGTGAGACCATGACATAATTAGCGGTCTAAGATAATATCACTGCCCCACTGTTGTGATAAATTTCCAGCTGCACTAGGCTAGTTGGCAGCAAACGAATTAATGGATTTCACTCCTTGTCCTAATTATATTACTTTGCTAATTAGCGATTCATTGACATACATTTCCAGACATAGAAAAATAAAACCAATCCTCAACATAGATTATACAAATCATTTAAGACAGTTAACGTACATATTCACACAATTTGTATCAGAAGAAATGCATGAAATCTTGCACTATATGATTTATATTACATAAAAAACAACTAAATCCGAACTTATTCATATCAACGAAATATTTCATGACATTCTTACAGCACATGAATTATATAACATGCACGATTATTTTCTGAAATCAAGGAAAAATTCAATTATGAATTTGAACTGAATAAATTGAACAATTAACAAATTTACAAAACTTACATCAGTGAATAGATTGTATGTAATTGAGGCTAATCGTAGCTTGGCTAAATTACTTATTAATTTTCCTCGTAGTCCGTCAGATTGGCAGAAAAGCTTGAATTGACTAATATCGCGAGAGAGGATATTTTAAAACCCTGAATTCCGTCTGGGAACACACACACCCTCTTTCAGTTTAGTCAGTCAGTATTACTTCTTTAACCGCCAAATATTTTCTCCCTTGCATCGAAGTTAGAATAATCCTCTCTAGTTTGCCTTTATTAATAACTTTTCTGGAGAATATCATTTTATGACACCTGTTTCAAATGGCTCACAATTTGCTAAAGTTTGACCTTGCATTAACATTGCACTCTATTTAGCTTAAAAATTAATCGAGCGAGTGCTAATTAAATCAATTCATGCCGCAAACAGAGCAGATTCCATCCATCGCGGTCAGCAATTTATTTAGAGTCTTACCCCTACGTCAGACTAAATGTATACTGTTATGCTGACCACAACAGAATGCACTGTGAAATTGTCTCTTCAAAATCTGTCACCCTTACATTTTTCTTTGTCTTTAACTCGTAATGAAGTGCAACATTATATCAATACGGGCTGAAAGGACGAAAAGATATCGGATGTGAGACAGTAGAGCATTGAAGATAGTCCTCAAGTATTACTACACGTTAATAGCATTATATGTTCTTCCTAGAATTAATTCCTTGGCAAACAGGCCATCCATAGTTTCGTATGAATGGTCCTAGGACCCGCTTTTGATTGATGGAGATACGTATGTCTTTAGTTTATCCACGTGAATATTCCTCATAACATCTACACAGGCGTCAAGAATCTATGATTCAGCATTGCTTACATTACTTCTATTTTCCCATTTTCCTTTCGTTTTTCATTTGTATGGATTTTTTATGTTTTATTTTTCAAGTTAGTAATTTTAAGAAAGACACGTATGCTAGTATATAACTGTAACAATTTTCTTTTTTGTCGATAAAGATTCTTGCGGGGCAGAGATTGATTAACTTTTGGGATTTTAAGCATTGTAGAAATGGAGAAGTTGGTGTTTTTTTAAAGGGTAAAATATATTTGGTACGACATTGTCGTGCAAATGCTTTGAATGTTACGTTCGTCCCACTTGTTTAAAGGTGTAAACATTTCTACATATTGATTATTGTGGTGTTAGGTCTGACAATGGTTGAGTTCACACGTGAAACATAATGGCACCTTCAGAACACCAGATAGTTAAAAAATGATACAAGCAATATGAAGTGTTACCTAATTAATGAGGATTTCAGACAGATGTTTTTGTGCCAAAAAATTACCCTAAGTGGTTTGATAAAATGTAAGCGCTTAGCGTCCTGAATAGCCCTAGTCTAATAGATTTTCCGATGACTGAATTACTTGAAATGCACCACGAAAACACGTACATGTATGGCCAAATGAGTCGTCAGTTGCAACCAAAACAGTTGGTGCTATATGAAGTTCGCATATATCGGTCAGCAGATTGCATACGCAAGACAAGGATAATGATTCGATAATAATGTATTTACTCCTATTTAACTTTACGTGGGATTTGCTAATCATGTAAGCGATATAAGACCGCATGTAATATTTCTGTGTGAAATATTCGATCAGGAACCAGTCATTTACAGTTCGATCTTTACGTTAAAACTTCTGCACTAAAAAGCTTTTCGAAAATTATTTCCTCTAAACTTAAGTTTAATTTAGAAATTTAATTTTTAAATGTAGGGTGGGGTGGGGGACAAACATCACCTTTAGACCATACAAATTCACAATGGTATATTTCTTTCAACTACTGGAAAAGACATGTAGTTTTATAGCTTTTCCCAAATAATACATCTGATGTAAAATGTTGTTTTTTTATATTAAAAACATCAATAAAAACAAAGCTAGTCTGAGGTATCTTTGACTGATTTCTAAGAAGGAGATACCATGTAATAAAAGAAGGAGATACCATGTAAGAAGGAGATACCATGTAATAACACTAAAACGCTTGCGCAGATAGCCAGTGGAAAAGGCTCGCTATCGTTATTATTCCTGTGACACTTAAAGAGTCATTCAAACTGTTTGGTGTTGTAGTAGTGTAAAACTGATATGGAGATATAATTTCTGAGAGTTCCTTTCTTAAGCTATTATTAATGAATCCTAAAAACGTTACCAGGTGGATATCCACATACTTATTGATAACGCGCTTACTTTGAACCAAGTCTTAAAAAAGCCATTGAGAATTTCTGTAAATGTTAATTCATTTGTAATCAAAATCGTACAAATTAGCATGGTGATAAGGGCTGATTCATTTTGTACGATAATCAAGATCGTAAAAAAGGTGAAGGATGATAAGTGCTAAATCACTATACATTAATCAAACTTAAAATTAATAAAATTAAAGGTTTACACATATAATGAAAGGATATCACTACTGTTACTACTACTACTTCTACTACTACTACTACTACTACTACTATTAATAATAATAATAACATTATTATTATTATCATCATCATCATCATCATCATCATTAGTAGTAGTAGTAGTAGTAGTAGTGGTAGTAGAAGTAGTAGTAGTAGTATCGGGCAATTATCCCAATCGAATACGAGCTAGGTAAAGATACCGTGAAGCTTCTCTTGAACAAGTGTCTGGGAATCGTATCAAAATTACAGCACGCGGACACCTCTGGGTTTAAACGTAAACATTGTTCTTGGTGTGGACCCGATTATGCCGCTTAACTCGACAGAAAGCCCCGATGCACCAAGCAACGAATTGTTAAAAGTCTCAAACCCATGGATTTGCAGTGATGCCTTTATTATCTTTAACAGTTACGACACTGACTAATAATGAAATGGACAAAGCTTTTGCAACGATAAACGAGTAGTTTGAAAAATAAAGCAACAGAGGTTCAGGATGGACTTTTGCCAGATTCACATAAGTTCAGTAATTGATGAACAAAGCAAGAAAACCAAGCTGAAGTGGACGAAAACCATTTACGCTGGTACAGTCAAAGCTGATCATGTACTAATTATTCTAGTACGGCTCGATCAAGCCGCGGTTTGGTAACAACATCAAGATGCTGTACACTGATCCTGATTCGTTCCTGATGCACATCACTAACAATGACGTCTACGCAACGCAAACATGGGAAATATATACCTTGTGCTCATCGATGAATAATTGAGGAAATGTCCGCTTTTCCATAACACCAATAATAATATCGTGGCAACCTAAAATGTATTCGATTGTGGTTGTGCCACAGAGCTGTCACTCCGGCAAATATTTTAAAAGTTCACCGGGTCATGGTCGTAAAACATCTTAAGCACAACATGTATGTGGAGTGTCTTCAGCAACGACATGCATGTGCAAATGCGACAAATCATATTCGATCAAAGAAACATTGGATGCGTGTGTATCTTTGCACCAAGGTAAGTTCGTCCCTGCTGGACACAAGCAATGTATTTTTTTCTCATGAAATCTCTACGTACGAGCAAAAGCAACCACAAATCCCAAAATAAAAATATTGGCGGTAATAGTGTACTCGCTGGAAAGACTTGAAATTCCTCTCACACAAGTGTCCTAGATAGTGGTGACACTGACTTTATCCATGCTGATGTTATATGGTAGTGCTTTGGTTTGCAACGGAATGTCGATTCGGTCTGAGATCGTAGAAATGTTGATGGACTATACCGGGTCGGTAGCACGACGTTGTCATCCTTTTAACTCCCACGGAGCATATAGATAATGAACCAAATTGTTCCCGAGTGAGTCTAACACGGGTGGCTGAAAAAATCGTTTTGCGGTTGGAGGTGACAGTTTTCTACTGAATTGCGTCAGCGGGTTTTACCCCGTTCATATGTGTGATTTCGTTATTCAACGCTGCTTGACCGACCGAAGAAATGTCACCCATTCTTGGGAGAGCGCTTCACGATTCATCAACAATTCGTGCTCTTGTTTGTGCCAAAATATTCGTTCCGCAATTCAATGGTGCCTGATTACGATGAATTCTAACATGTCCACGACGAACCCGTACATGATATTTCGCAAACAACACAGCAATGGATCAGAGAAATTGAATTGCCTGTATCCACATGCAGCAGACATACATTCTGAATACATCTGAGGCATTTGTTGAGTCTTTTGATGTCAACGACTCGGTTTCTTTGTATCTGCTGACAAAATCTACAACGGTTAGTGTGTATTTGTACGTGCGTCCAGATACCAGATTATATAAGATTAGCCTAGTGAACTTCGTTTGGCGTCTTCACATCAAACCATTCGGGGATATATTCCTTCGCGCGAGTAGATAAGTCTGCCACAAAGCTTGTTTGGCATGCCACGCTCTGGCAGCATTCGAGGTAACATTTGTCTCTCTCGCTAACTTTTCATTGGCTGCTACACCCTTCCACTAACCGCAAGGACTGTAGATTATGAAGTTCAGTTTCTCATACATATTTATTATGTTCATATGCTTTGCCTAAAATGAGTGGACATTGTCCATAAGAAGCTTCGCTTCCAAGTGCAACCTTGGCCTTCATGCTTCCTTTAATAAAATCCATCTGCGATTATTTCCCCCATTCTAGGAATAATCGCATTTTGCGTTTAAGTCATGGATGAGATCCACATCAGTATTTTGGCCCGCAGGGATATCGTTTGATGTCTTACAAGTGAGATATTGATAACATGAAGCATCGACGCGGTTTACAGAATGTTCTCCAAGGTTTGGTTTGTTATTAGAATCCATTCGTATATTAAGCCGTTTCACAGGACCTCAATGATTGTATCTGAGCCCTGGATGGAGCCAAATATGCTTTTCACCAGGATATGTAAATCACGGTACACCAGATAGCTTCGTTTATGCACTAGTGATATTATCTCCGCAATTTTTTAGTTTATAAAGTCCCCCCACAAACGTAAAAACTCCTTTGCTCCACACCGGGAACAAGTTCCAGTGATTGCCACTGTGCTAATACGTGTTAGAGCCGGAGTTAGTTTTTGGGGTACGAGTTCTCATGCGGCGTCTGACACAACTTGAAGACATTACCATACATTATACAACAACTGACATTCGGGGGCCCCGAGTGGCCGAGTGGTCAAAAGCGCTCTCCGTTACGGATCACTGCCATCTCACCTCTGTCTGCGTGGGTTCGAGTCTAGGATTCGGCTAATGTGGATATGTGAGAAAGCTTGCCAGTAGCTTCTCGTGGGTCGGTGGTTCTTTCCGGGGATTTCCCGGTTTCTTCCTCCACCATTAATACTGGCCGCCATGTGTAGCCTATCGTGTGCTGAAAGATGACGTTAAACCCCACAACAACAACAACAACAACAACAACTGACATTCAACATGGCATCACGGAAGAGAAAAGCCCAAGATTTGACAAGCTCCACTTTGACAAAAAAGCGAGATTTTCCCGTCATTGATTTCTCTGCGTCGGTGAACCCTCGATCATGTAAGCATGGTTCCGGTCGAACCCCTTTCGTGTTTCCAAACTCAGTTGCCCCTTACGGATCCGGGAAAATGCAATTGTTGTTAAATCTCATGATGCAATAGTTAACGCGGGACTGGCCCTGCTGTTGACGGCTTCTGTGCGTCCTTTGACCAGTTGTGATTTGGCAGTTAGAAACTACATTTAAACATATACGAAATACGTGTTGACATTTACGGATGCGCAAGCAAATAACATCCAGTTTCACGACTTTAATTATTTTGCGAGGAAAGCACATTACTTTTAAATAAAGCAAGAAGAACAGGGACTATTCTAACACTTGGGATTTGTATGCAAGTGTGTCTTTATATACATTTTTTGTGAATGTATGTGTCTGAGTGTGCATAGTGTGTGTGGTGTTTAAGGAGAATTATCTTTTTGTAAGCATTTGGGAAAGTATTTACTTGCTGATGGCCTTGGGATCTTTTGCATGGAAATCTTTCTGTAGTTAGCTAGTGCAATATGTAGTTAGATCGTTTTTTTCTGTTAGCCGTTCTGTCAATGCAGCGTATTTTATTTTTGTTCTGTTTCATTTTTCCCACAATTGATTGATATTTGTTAGAGCAATTGGATTGTCAGGGTTGTGATACAGATGTCCTAAATAATATTCGTTGTCAGTCGTCTCCGATGGAGAGACGTATTTTGGTACGTCGTTGAAAACGTTGGGTGTTATAACAAAGCCACCAGGACGTCTATCAACACCCGAAACTGTTTTTTTTTTCCAGCATTCTTCAAAGTTTCTTCAATCCTTTCAACCGTATGGGTGATTTCAGGGTAGATTTAACGTTGTTCTCATTTACTTATATCGTTGTTGTTGTTGAATTGTTCAACGTTGACCTTGGAAAATTTACTAGATGTTTAAATTTGTATTGTAAATTTAGCCGTATATAAATTTGTATATTTACACATCAAATAGGTAATTTATTCGTTGATGATAATGCACTATTTTTCGACATTTTGCTATGAGGATCGAAGCTGCTTATTTCAACGGGTTTTTTTTTTCTTTCTAGTCATCATCATTTAATGCTATGGGCAAGTCTGTATCTTTTCTGAAAGAATTAATTATATCTTTGTATGTTTGAAATCTATTAATCAGCATTTGTAGTTTGTTCACTGTTATTTTGTAACAGATCTATCCTTGTCCACAACTATATCCCATCCAAACATATAAATAAATATACATTATCTCCTGACACATTATATGTTGATTGTATAGCTAAGCGCATTAAAAATTCTTACGACATTTCTAAATTCTGTGGAAAGTATCTTTGTGACATTATTTACGATATGAAAACAATATATTTTGTGTTCGCTGTCCTAGCTCACCAGACCTTGTAAAATAGACAAGTGTGTTACTTAAAACTAATAATTCCTTTGATCAACTCTACTAATTCAATAACTCAATTTGCATGCTGCTTAACAATATTAATGCAATAGCTCCATTGGTGTACTATTAGCACTTAATTCCTTGGTTCAGCTAGTATACTAATTAACACCATTAATTCAAAAGTAATTCCGTTATTTTGCTGAGAGCACTAATAACTCAATAGTTCACTAGTGTGCTACCACACCTCCGCTATATTAGATTAGTTGACATACTAAGGGAGATGGAATTTGAATTTATTAGTGGATCATCATGTTTTTAATTGTGTGGTCGAAGACTATGAAAAGAAAAACCATACGAGCTGATCTTTCAAACTGTGCTTGGACTTGCTGTACTGAGGTCCCAAATATTTTCGATACCGGTATTCAATAGCGACCGATTAGCTTCGATCTAATGTATAAAATAGCATATATGAACCTGTTTTCCTTAAACTCACCGTTTTTCCTTGTTTTAAAATGCATCTCCCAAAGCACACATACATTTCAATATATTAGACATAAAGATCATATCAGATTCTGCATCTTGCACGTTGACATTTTTACGCCATGGTAACGACTCAAATACCCATTACTAAGCTTTCAAAGATAAAGCAAATTATCTCCGTTCACCTTTGTTACACGTCTGAGTCACGTTCCAGTTAGATATATGACTAATTAATTTTATATTAGTAGCATACAAATGTGAACTTTAGCAGAAAGAAACACACACTACTTTATGTATCACTTGTGGGAGATTAGAGGCATGCCTGCTTGCATAAAATTCAAATCAGCTGCTGTTTTCACATACTTTTTCTTCAATTATCGGCGAAAGGAGATTAAACATCTAAACGAGACTTAGCTTAATATCTGAACTCAGTAATTTTATTATATCTTGAGTTATATTTTGTGACTTTATTAATAAATCTAACATAGCCTGCTATATAAGTCTTAAAAATAGATATTTATCATGCAGCTTTTGTCAGAACTGTGCTATGACTTGAAAGCTATTTATGTAATAGGAATCTAAGTGCAATAATTAACACATGCAAGCGTCCTCTGGGAATAATAAAAGCCCGGGTTCCCCGAAGGCTCGCTGTAAGGCCTATACTTTTCTTGTTAAACATGCCTCAGGAGTGCAACCAAACTTTAGATTGATGATATTTCTATAATAATATTGACAAAATTGACAGGGATATAAAAGTTGTTTTGAAGAAATGCTATGATTGCACAGAAATAGTACTTAGCTACCTTCAATTCTAATCAAACTAATATTGTGTTATTGTGTTCAGACTAATTCTTTGAGACCTATTGAAACACATCGATGGTAAGCGACTCGGCTTCTGTAACCAACATGCGTACCTTCGTGTTACCCTTAGCTAGGCCATAAAATAGACTCGCATTATTGATGACCTCTAGAAAGTGTTTTGAATAATGTTGTTGTTGTTGTTGTTGTTGTTGTTGGGTTCAGCGCCAGTTTTCAGCACACGATAGGCTATACATGGCGGCCAGTACTAATGGTGAAGGAAGAATCGGGAAAACCCCAGACAGAACCACCGACCCACAAAAAGCTACTGGCAAGCTTTCTCACATACCCACATTGGCCGAATCCGAGACTCGAACACACGCAGACAGAGGTGAGATGGCAGTGATCCATAACGGAGAGCACTTTAGACCACTCGGCCACTCGGGACCCCGTTTTGAATTTTATATATATATATATATATATATATATATATATATATATATATATATATATATATATATATATATATATATATAAAAGAGCATACCAATTCTAGAATATGCTGAAGGTTGCAGTGATTAATATTCGATTAGAAATATTGCAAAAATTAAGCGAGCAGAAATGTTACTGCATAACCGTGAATTGTGAAATTGGAACAATTATATTAATAGATTCAATGGATCCCAATTTTCCAGGGGTGCAATGAACACCCATTTTGATTACATTTTTAGTATGGGTCATATTTTTCATAGGACCTTTTGAGCAAGATCTGCCTTCAAGAGCTGGCCAAAATTTCCCGCAGAACATGCGAAATAAATCAGAGTTTATTCAACGTAAGGAATATAAAAACTACTCAAATTTTGTTATTCCATTAGCCATACACATTTGGAATAATTTATCAGACAGTATGAAATCTGTTATCATTTAGATTCTTTCCAAAAATCAAAGTATTGCATGGAACTACCTCTAAAATACTGCATAAGTCGTCATGAAAACACTTCCTAATTCGTCAGGAAAATACTATAGCACTCTGACGAGTTTGCGAAATAAATGTAGCAGTTTAAATTACGATTTATGTACCAACCATACGTCTTCAGTACGTGAGTTTCTGTCATGACCAATGAAGCATACATATCATTACTAGCTTGAATGTCAAACTAATAACATTCAACGCCAAGAACTATCTGCTCCTTTCAGCGTAAAGAAACAAGTTTCTCAAATGTCCAATAATGTATAAGTGTATCGTTTTTCTATTGTCCAGTAATGTAAATGTATCATTTCTCAATTTTCCAGTTATGTAAATGTATCATTTCTCAATTTTCCAGTAATGTAAATGTATCATTTCTCAGTTTTACACTAATGTAACTTTATCAATTCTCAATTTTCCAGTAATGTAAACGTATCATTTAATCAAAATTGTAGCTTGATTAGGATACTTAATAAAAAATTCAAAAAGGACTCAAATGATTAAATTGAAAGGAATGAGCAACAATAACGCTTGTATGCAACCAATCTATCTCATACATGTTTCTCTCTCTCTCTCTCTCTCTCTCTCTCTCTCTCTCTCATATAATGCAAATTGCATTCCATCATATTTTCTTTTTTAAATACATAAGTCAAGGGAACAATACTACGTTGAAAGAACTTGTGGCCTAACCCTTTTGTCAATAAAATGTTTAAAACCATTGCTTGAATTGTATGTCCTGTCTAAATTAGGTCTATGTTATTTTAATTAATCATTTTCTTGTATCATTAAAATATGGAGATAATCATGTATTCCTGGAATTTTTTAAACTTCTAAAGTAATCCGAAATCTACTTAGTGTTCTCAATTGGAGAAAATGAATTGTTCAGGACAAGTTCAAATTTAGTCGTTTTACTGTTATTTAAGTCATAATTCTGTGTACTTGTGCGTAATATATTAGTAAAAGTAAAGTTACCTTCAAATTATCGATAAGGAAACCATATCAAACATGCATGAAAACACCAACTAAACTGTGATTTTTATGTTTTCTATTGAAGTATTTGCACAGTAATTGAAAATCGGAACTATTATCAATTACTTGATTGATTGATTGATTGATCCATCGATCGATCGATCGATTGATCGATTCATTGACTGAATGATTGTTTGATTGATTGGAATCCGGAACGAATGTTATGAACATATTTATTGACTGACTGATTTATTGAATAATTTGGATGTGAGTTCGTGTCATGTATGTTCTTTCTATAAGAGAGCTAGCAAGATGCATCAGTTATACCTTTATTTCACCAAAAGTCTTTGTATGCATCAATTATACCTATATTTCACCAAAAGTCTTTGTATGCATCAATTATACCTATATTTCACCAAAAGTCTTTGTATGCATCAATTATACCTATATTTCACCAAAAGTCTTTGTATGCATCAATTATACCTATATTTCACCAAAAGTCTTTGTATGCATCAATTATACCTATATTTCACCAAAAGTCTTTGTATGCATCAATTATACCTATATTTCATCAGTCTTTTTATATGCACATAAATCCACGTATTCCTCAGACAATATCTTTACCACATGGTATATGAAAACCAGGTCTTGCTCCTTGGTTGGTAAGAAATGAATATATGTGAAGATGTCGCCTTTTTCAAGACAAGTCCTACTTTCGTGTTCTTTGTTTTGCTTTTAGAACCGAAACGAAATGTAACTTCAACCTGGCATCTCACACATGAGTGTCGTTTTAACGACAATTTCCATGTCTGTGTGAAATATGTATCAGCATATAACTGTCATTATATTACACTTATTTGTATGCTATGTTAGCTATCAATTCATCATTGTCATTGCGGCTAACAAGAAAAATGTACAATTTATCAACATCGAACTCCCATTCAATTGTATTTACATGTATGCCGTATTAATTAACGATTCGTCCTTGTCATGGCGGATAACAAGAAAACTGTGAAAACTTTGCAGCGTCTTCCGATGATGTTAAATGGCTGTTTTAAGCATGTGGAATATTTAAAAGAAATACTACCGCCTTCTGCAGTAGCTAGAAATTGTGTCCAAGCACTTCGTCAATAATTTGGAAAGGCCGTCAATCAGCGAACCATGGAATAAGATTCGAATTTATGTTTGAAATCAAGCAATGATTTCGATGGAAAAAAAACAAACAAGAAAAACTAAATCGCAAGTCAAAAGTTGTGTTGCCGATTTGAAGGTGATTTCGGTTGCAGAAGAGTCTATCTTTAAAAGAAAAAACTAGCATGGGTCAAAAATAAATTATTTCTGGACTAGTATGTAACGCTGAAAAATAGGTTGACACACAGATATACACGGAATTCAAATTGAAGAAAGGAAAATGGCATTAAGGCAGATGAAAACAGCGACAAGCCTTAAGCTAACCAAGATAAAAGCTTCACAGAATACGTTTATTACAACATCTTTATCTTAATGTGTCCGTAACGAGATTGCATGAAATATCAGTTTAAAATGTTTTAACTGTGACACCATCGCAAAAATGGATAGTTTGATATGTCAATTAGAAAACACATACATTAAGTGTAAAATGACACCTATATAAATACATCAGTAAAATATATACACTTATTTTACCATTCAATATATTTTTTAAAATTTTTTATGTCCTCTCTAAAATTAAGGGTTGGTGCGCGTAATGTGTTCACGTAACTATATGTAACCAGGAGCCTGAGTTTCAAGTTATCCTTATTTACCGTTCAAGGTTATACTGATACAAATAAAAAAAAACGCAATACTTTCAAATCTAAACTTTTGATTTTTACCTCAAAGTTCCAAATTTGATGATAGCTTTAAAAATTTATTGCGATCTGCAAGACCATTACCTTTGCCTGTATCTTTTATTTGATAAACCTTTAAGAATGTTAAATCTTAACTTTGCACATATTTTCTTCAGTACTACACCTTCACCCACATTTTTAAGGATTGTCTTCTTGATTTTATTTTTACAATTCGTTATCTTTACTTGTCTAGAACTTAACTTTTATTCGGTGATAAACAGATATATATATATATATATATATATATATATAGAGAGAGAGA
>JAECUM010078382.1:0-11138 GCA_016617855.1 Megalonaias nervosa | reverse complement strand
ATTTGTTTTGATATCTGTATGAATCATATCAATATGAACTAAATTTTCAACTCTGATAACTGCCATAGTAGTTCCTGCTTCTTCCTTTTGTAACATCCAAGACAGAGATCATGCCTGATTTTAATAGGTACAAAAATATATTCTCTGCACACATTACATTACATATCTACATATCCTCTTCAATCACTGACTGTCTAAAGAGTCCCAATCATTCTAAGTTTTGCTATATTTTCCCATCGTTTCCTACACTTGCTAGTTTATTAAACTAAGTTAAATGAGTGCAAAAGGTTTGAGCAGCCTTTACGAATGTTGAAGTTATGTATTATCTTTGATGCATTTATTCAGTTTAAATACAAAGTTAGTAGTTGCTCATAATTTTTTGTTGGTGCTATATGGAAAGTAATGGGGACGAAATTCATAAAATAAGATACATACTGGTGTTAACTCTGAACAAATATATTTAATTCTGGATATGCATTTCAGATTAAAATAGACTGCATTTAATAGCATTCTAATTGCTACATAATTCACTTATTTATATGTGCAGTAGCCAGGATATAAATGCAGGAAAACTGGAATGTGGCAAAAAATACTGCAGATATGGTGAAAAGGTCCGTGAAAAAGTTCTTTAAATTCATATCGTCTTAAGTGTCAGTATCTTTCGAAGGAGACCATGGCTGTCGAATGAATGAAGAATAGTTTGTATATTCTGCCCAAAGTTTATGTGTGAAATAATAATAATAATAATAGTAATAATAATAATAATGATAATAATAATAATGTGGATTTAGTACAGTGCCTAATATTGGCAAGCAATAAGCGCTTTACAATATTAGATAACATAAAATTATACACAACGACAGGGTTACAAAAATAAGCAACATCAAATTAAAACAATGCTGTCAGTAATTATAGAAATTATTATCATTAAGTCTTTAAGTTTCGTAGTGGAAATAGATGAGTTTTAATGGCATTCTTAAATGAGACCAGTGTCCTTGTGTATGCGATCTATGAGCCGTTTGTAGCTAGGCCCTGGTACACCAAAGAACGTTGTTAGTAGGACTTCGTTTTAACATTGGGAACAATGTGTCGGAAGAGACGCGTAAGTTTCTAGCTGAATTGTACTCCTGGGTGAGGTCAGATAAGTATTAGACTGAAGCTAGTCAACAAAATGTAGTATAGCGAATGGATTTTGTGTTTACAGAACGGGGGTGGGGCGGGTGGGGCATGCTCAGTTCTTCGTACTCTAGTGGCATCAACCGAATGAAAATTGGGAATGGAGATGATGCATCTCAGCTTCAGATATGCATCCTTGAGTATGTTCATTACATGTTGGTGTAATGTTGGGGTACTGTCAAGAGTGACACCTAGGTTTCGTACTGACTGTGAATTAAATTTTGTTATTGCTGATACTTATTATTTGAGGTACATAATGTGAATGATACATTTTTTGCATGCTGATCAGGATGACTTTAGGTTTATCATCATTCATCTGCAGCTTGTTACATGTCATCAATGACTTCACATCGGATTCTCTAGGCCTTGGATGGTAGCCTCAGCTTCAGTTTGGAAGTTCGATTTGTATATTTGAGTGTGATCAGAGTACAGTTGGTGAGCCACAGGATGTTTATCTATGATGCGTGAGAGTGGCTGAGTGTATAGAATCAAGTGTCTCTTTATTCAACAGAGGCTTTACAATAGCAGTTTTGGAAATGGATTGGAATTCCCCGGTGAAAGAGTAGTATTGATAATATCAGTTAAAGAATACAGTAGTGAATCTAAGTACTTAAGCACCAGATATGGCGAAATGGGATCGAGTTCAAATGACATTGAAGTGCTTTCATCACAATTATATATATCAAATCCATAGAAACAGGTTCGAACGCTGCTAAAGATGGCTGTGTATATTCTGTATCACAACTGTATGGTGATGAGGAGTCCAATGAAATTGTTTGTCGAACTTGTCTCTAATGGAGTGAACTTTGTTACGGAAGAAATTTGCAAACAGGTCCGGAAGGTTGACAGGAGAGAAGGTTGTTGGAAGCTAGTTCATAACCTCGAAGACCCCTTTGCAGTTTGAACTTTCAGTAAACTTAGTACTGTAGTTGGCTGATTTTGCTCCATGAACTATGCTTGTGACATTATTCTTAGCAGCTTCACAGATCTGAATAGTGAGACTGGTGGAAAGCCAGATCCTCTATCCCTTATGGCGGCTTTCTCTTTCAGCAACGCGAAGCTGATCCCCAACACTGCTATACAATGGAGACCACTTTTGAACTGATAACCTTTACTTGTTTGTTGAGATATTTTTGTCCAGCAATATCTGTCAAGTTGTATTCTGTAGGAGGTGACGAAGTTAAGTTTGCTTGGATGTCATTCATTAGTTGGGTTCTATTTATCATACAGAGGTTTCTCTTAGTATTAAACATAGATGGGGGAGTTATGGACTGATCCATTGAGAGGCATATGATGCAGAGTTGATCTGATACAAGTTCACAGAACACGAATAAAGATTGCAGAATATTATTATCAGGTCTATGAAGAATCCAGTCTAAAATGTGACCATATTTACGTGTGCGACGGAAAACTGACTGTGCGGGGTTACTAATGTGAATGGAATTTAGGAGTTTAGATGTGGATCGGTTTGCCAAGGAATAAACTGATGCGCGGTGATAGACGTTTCTTCATTTTCTTTCTCGCAGGTGCTGAAGTTATAGGAGGTGCAGTTATAGGAGCTGCACTCGCAGTCTTCAAGGCGAAATGAGGTTTGTTTCCATTAGGAGAATTATATAGCTTTCTCAGGAAAATAAATAGGCAGAAAGGCTTTTGTAATAAGTACATACATTCTGTAGATTAATGGTAATCAGACCATATTTATTCTTCAAGCACACCACTGCCTTGCTTTGTGAAAGCAACACATAAACGCACACATACATATGCTACATGTACTGCTTAATTTCAGTAAAATGTTCATGCATACTCCATTCAATACGATTGAAGAGATGTTATATGATTAGACAAAATTTTACTCTAGTTATTTATTTTGATATGTGCAAACAGCATGTAAAGTCTATAACGTATACATCTATGCAATAGAAGGTAACTGCCATATTAGTGTCAATGTCTTCTTTCTGTAATGTCCAGGAAACAGACCAAGCCTGATGTTTAGTATTGCATACAAATACTTTATCAACACAGTACATTTCATTGGACTACATATCCTCTTTAATCATGGCATTTCTAAAGAGTCAGGTTTTTTTTCGTTCATAGTTCTATTCTATAGCCCCATCTTTTCCTAATTAATTTATTAAATTATCTAACTTAATTAAATGATTGCGAAGATGTGAGAATCTAGTTTGGAATTTGAGATTTTCTCGTAACAGAGATAAAAGTTTCGAACTCAATGTCGAATTTATTATTTTGCCTAGTATATATTTAATACTGAGTTATGGAATTTCAATGATTTATTTTCAGCAAGATGTTGTTATATGGGTGCAGAGAACATGATATTGAGGAAGATTACATTTGGAGGTAAATTGGCTTTTTGTGGAATATATTTCAATGTGCAGAATTCCAAACGTTTCTTAACAAAAGAAATTAACTGAAAGTGTAATTTAATAATGGAGCCTTTCTATAGATTGGTGACATTTAGATTAAATCATGCCTTCTGTACATCATTAACATCCTTGTCATACTATTACTGACACACACAGCGTTTTCCAGACATGTTGCTTTATTGCAGTCAGACTCTAATGCGCACTCCATGCATCATGTAAAAATGTTCTAAATATTCAAATCTTCAGTGGAAAATAAATAGCATAGTAATGGCCGCTTCTTCTTTTTGTAATCTAGGGTATAGATGATGCCTGATTTATAGTTATATGTACAAATATAGTATCTACACATTACACTTAACACATGTCATCTTTAATAATTGAACTTCTAAAGAGTCCCAATTTTACTCTCATTCTAACTTATGTTCTATTTGTCCATCCTTTCTGACACTTGCTAGATAATCCAACTTACTTAGTTAAATGATTGCAAAATGTGCGAGCAGCCTTTCGAATGTTAATATTTTGCATTATCTTGGATGCATTTTAATTAATTCAAATTCAACTTTAGGTGTTTGCCATTGTATTATCTTGGATGCATTTTAATTAATTCAAATTCATATTTAGGGGTTTGCTAATGATTATTTGTTTAACGGTATCATACAGCATTATTTTGGAAATGTTATATGGTTTATAATGGAGAACGAAATTCATGAAACAAGATACATATAGGAATTAATACATTTCATTCTCAAAATGCATAACTGTTAATATTTATCGACATCAGACCAGCACTATAAACGTACGCATAAAATCAAACCTGCATAACCTCAATTCCTTTTTTTTTTGTTTGAGGTCAGATGGTGGAGTAGATCAAACCGGCCTTTCTTACAGCGAATTTGACGACACATAAATTAGAGTTTGGAAATATTTCATTTCTGATGTGTATGTGTCTTGCTCATCTAATTCTATTATAGTTTTATCAATTTATCATGAAACCTAGTTTTAGATAATAGTCTACTCTCTATCTTTCTACAATTCATTCTACCGATTCTCCATCTGACTGTAAAATGTGTTAGCACCCTTTATCATATTTTGAACTTTTCAAGTTTACATATTAGATACAGTTTATGAACGGAAGATACAGTGATAAAAGATTAATCTTGTATTTCTTTTTTGCAGCAATAATCTTTGCAACAATAGTAGATCTATGCTTCAAGGAGACTAGAGGTAAATTAAGGATTATCCAATATATTTCAATGGGCAGGGTTTCATAACATTCTCAGGAAAAGGGAATAGGCAGAAAGCTTATTGTAATAAGTACATGTATTCTGTAGATTAGTGATAATACGACTATAGTCAGACTTTGTGTTCATGACTGCCTTGCATTTCGATAGCGGCACAGATACATACGCCACACATATTGTTTTATTTCAGTACATTTTCATTCACTCTCCATTGGTCAATGCGTTTGAAACATTAAATGACTAAAACGTGTGACGTATTTGTTTTTGTATGTTTCCATGTGCAAAGTTCCATAATTGTCTTAGCAGAAGGGATTATCAGAAAGCTTATTTTAATAACGGATGACTTCTGTAGCTTGATGCCATTTAGATTAAAATGACAGTTCGTGTACATTATTGCCTTCCTTTTACATATTAACACACAAACACAACATATTAAAAACATAAGACTTACTTTCAGTCAAATTTTCATTCACACTACATTCATCAAAAAGTTTGAAAGTTACAGGATTGAAAGCATATTCTGGCTTAAGGTTTGCCTGAACATAGGCATTTGTAAAGTCTACAAAGTATTCAACTCAGAAATGGAAGATAACTGCTATATCAGTTTCAGCGGCTTCTTTCTCAAATATACCGAATAAAGACTATATTAGGTTGACTGCAATACATATCAATATATTCGCAACACCGTACATTTGATGCAACAACATCTCATCTTAAATCACTGAATGTCTAAAGAGTCTTATTATTATATGCTCATTTTTTTCTCCGTTAACTTTACATTGTCAGAATCTTTAAATATTTTACGATACTGAACTCGCGTTCTCAATTCATATTGCATTCACGCGAATAAAGGAACTACTTTCTATTGTAAACAAACAATTTGTTTCTAAATGAACTAAAGCAGATGTTTAGTGGACTGCCACATACAAGCTGCTTTGGCACATTCCGTGCTAACTTTTTTTATACAAGGTTTCGGATTAGGCTAGCAATAGACGCCAGACAGGGTCCTTGCAAATAATATGCAAGTTATAAGACATCAACTGTCTTCTTTTGCTGGTAATAAAAATGGCAAAAATATACTTACAGTTTTATATTCTGAATGTCCTCAAAATGTACTTTCTTAGTTCTGCAAATCCGAATTACATGAGCCATGTCATGGGTTCTCAAGCTTGATTACCCATTTCGAAATTGTACTGTAATTTCGACTATATTCCAAGTGCAATTACATCTTCCTTACTGTACTCAAAATGAAATAAACATTAAATTCCACAGCGTCTTTTCGATAATTGCAGTTGAAAGACTTCATATTTTTCCCACATTATGATCTGAATCATTCAATGACAGAACAGAAATACTTCTGCCTCGAATTGGCACAGACGCTTGAAATCGACGTACTTCATGTAAATAAATCCAGTCCATAATCACGAAATTTCGTAGAATTGACAAAAACACCAAAATCTATTCATTCCAGGTCAAATGGAAACGTTGTTGCAATTGTCATTCATTACAATATGACTCCAAATTTCAATTTTAAGTAGACCAAAACGCCATTTTCTTTTGAAACTTACGTCTAGCGCGCGACCAACTTGAAATTTATCTTGGCGGAGTTACGTGCGCATTAATAATTTTGTTGTGTAATGATGAACCTGAGCTTGTGTATTTAGTTTGAAATACGGCATACATTCAGTTACTTTGTTTCTTGTAGGGTATTCTTGTTTATATATTTAAGCCTTGGGTAGAATAAGTAAATGAGCATATAATAAAAAGGTTACTGGATTTGTATGGGATAATATGAACTCGTTTTGTCAGATGGATATACTGCACTCCCAAGGTCGTGCAGTATACACATCCTACAAATTCGTTCATATTTTCCCATACAAATGCAGTAACCTATAATTATCATTCGAAATTATGTTATATTGCCCCATTCCTTCCCTACACTTGGTAAATTATCCAGCTTAGTTAAATAATGGAAAAATGTCTGAGAGGTCAAATTCGAATTTTGATTTTTCTTTATTAGGTGCATTTTTCAAGTCAAATCTGACATTAGTTTATTTTTGCCGAGGATAGAGCTTGTTGACTTGTATCATGCAACATCGTTTTTGTAAACGTTGTCTATTGAGCATCTAATTTGATTAGAATTCTGATTCAACCTGGACTGATCATGATATCTAGAAAGTGGATACTTATTGGACTGATCATGATATCTAGAAGTGGATACTTAGAAATGGGTACTTGTTTATTATCCAGCTTTTCTAAAAATCTGTTAGATTCTACAGCTTGCTGTAACAGTTGTTAACGACCTTTTTCAAGTTATGAACGTTTATCGTATCTAAGATGCCGTTTCCGAACTGAGCGTCAAATTTGTACTTTTCCAGAGATGATAGATGGTTATAGATATTTCTGTTTTATTTTGGCAGCAGCTTTAGCTGTACAAGAGGTATTCTCAAGCTTAAAGGAGACTGGAGGTAATTTAAAGATTATTTAATATGTTTTAGTTTGCAGGGTTCTATAATATTCACAGGACGAAAACTGGGCAAGAGGCATAATATGAGTACATGCATTATGTAAATTTATGATAATACGATTATATTCATGCATCGTGTACATAGTTACCCTGCTTTTCATATCAAAACAAACACACATACATACGTTAATTTCATTATAATATTCATTTGCACTCCATTCATCAAAATGTTTGAAGTTGCATGATAAAAAATTGTGACTAATTATTTGCTTTGTTAAGTGCAGCACACATGTAAAATATACTGTTTACAGCTCTGCAATGGAATTAAAAAATACTCATTATTGTCAGCTTCTTCCTTCTGTAATATCAAGAATAAAGACCGTGTCTTATTTTCAACAAAGCCTGGAAATGCATTCTCAGCACATTACATTTCATAGAACTGTATATCCTAATTAATAATTAAATTTATTTTCATTCTAAATGTTTTATTTTCTCATCCTTTCCCCATCCTTTCCCAACACTTGCTAGCTTATCCAATTTAGTTAAATGATTAAAATAGTGCAAGTATCCTTTCCGAACTTGGAAGTTTTGTATTAGATGCATTTTGTCAGTTCGACTTGAGGTGCTTGTCGATGATAGTTTCTTGACCTGTATCATGCAACATTTCTTTAAGTGCAATATACATTGTAATAGTGAAGGAAATTCATGAAATAAAATTCTTGCAGGAGTTAACTAATTATATTTACCCGTCATTGCCCTATATCCCAGATTATCCAAATTAGTTAAATTATTGCAAGAGGCATGAGCACCCTTTCGAATGTTGAGCTTGTGTAAGTCCGAGCCAATATATTTCGTTATGAACATGCATTTTGGATTGAAACAGACTGCATATAATAGCATGCCAATTGCAAATTTAGTCCCTTAGTATATGTGCTTTAGACGGTGTATAGAAGCAAGAACCCTGGACATTGGCAAGAAATATTGCACATCTTGTGAAAAAAGTCAGGGAAATATATATTTTAAGTTCATATCGTCTTAAGCATCATATATCACGATGGAGAGTATGGCTGTCAAATGAATGAAGAATAGTTGGCATGTTCTACCCAAGACACAGAGGTGAAATGAAAGGACGAACAACGCGGACGTTTTGGTAAATGATGTCAGCAAACGTAATATACATCGACCTCATATCAACACTATTAACAGACACATAAAATTACACCTGCATAACTTTAGTTCCTTTCTTTTGAGGTAATAAGGTGGATTTGGTCAAACCGGCCTTTCTTTGTGTTAACTTGATGACACAGAAATTAGACTTTGAAAATATTTAACTTTATGAGGATATATTCTTCTGAAAGGAAGAAGTAATCGGTTCCTGATTGAGTCTGATCAGCTCGGGTGGTGCATCATTAGTGAGTGTTTTGGGTCAGCGCTGAAATGCTCTAGGAAATGGGATCATACCTGATGATGGAACCGATTGCAATGCAAAACTGTATTCGCACACACACGCAGACAAACACGCTCGTCTAATGTTATTACAATTTTCTCTGTCAACCTCGACTGTTCATGGTGGCTAGCAATAGATAATATACTATTTTCCATCTTTCTACAAACTTGTTAGGATGTCAAGCTGACAATAAAATGCGCTAGCACCATTGCTTGAGCTAGGAAATGCACGTCGATTTTTTGCCTAGGCTGAAATTGACACAAAGGTTTGAAGCTTCCTCATTTTCTTTTCCACAAGAGCCGCAAGTGCAGCAGCAACTCTGGCCCACTTTGTGGAGACTGGATAGTATGGGCCATTTCTTGGTCCAATATGTTTTTTCAATTTGCAGAGTGCCATAACTTTCTCAACAAAAAAAACAGTTAAGCAGCTTATTGTAATAAATACATGTATTCTGTGGATCAATGGGAATAAGATTATAATCATATTTCAGTTACAACATTGCCTTGATTTTTCATAGCAATACACAAACACATATACATATGTCACACATATTGATTTATTTCGGTAAAGTTTTCGCTCTCCATTCATAAAGAGTATTGAAAAGTTAGGTGATTAAAAGAAAATGTGAATCGAATTATTTGTTTTGAAACGTGCAGTATATGTGTAAATCCTACTAAGTAAACTACTCTGGCAGATGACTGTCATGTTAATGCCCGACTCTTCCTTCTGTAATGTCAAGCATGCAAACAATGCCTTATTTTTATAATACATAGAAATACATTCTCAACACACTACATTTGACTGAAATCAATATCCTCTTTATTTATTGAATGTCTAAAGTTCCCGTCTTATTATCATACTAAATTGTATTATATTTTCCCATCCTTTCCCTAGCATTGCCAGATTATGCAACATACTTAAATGAATGTAAACTTTTATAATCTGTATCGAATTTTGAACTTGTTCTATTATCTAAGACACAGTTTTTGAACTCAATCTCGACTGTATTCTTTTACCTTGGATAAAGTAGATAAAGAGTGATAGATTTCCTTGATACTTTTCAGAAAAGTTTTTTAATATTTCTGAAGACGACAAGTTTTGGATGAAAATGATATTGACAGGTATAGTGACTATTTTTGAATATGTTTCCATAATGTTCTCAGGAAAAGAAATTAACTTAAAGCGTATATTTTAAAAGAAGGGTTTTTGTAGATTAATGGCATTTAGATTTAAATCATACTTTGATTGATGGATTTGGTTTCATACAAACGCACGGAATACTCATAACATATTACAGATATAATATTTCAGTCAAAGTTTAGTTCACATTCCATTCATCAAGACTTTTAAATGTTACAGAATTAAAAAGGAATTCTGACTTTAATTATTTGTATAATCTACAGATTATTCAACTCTGAAACGGAAAATAACTGCCACAATTAGCATCAGTTTCCCCTTTCTCTAATATACCGCATATAGACCATGTCTGACTTTCATAAGACATAAATATGCATTAGCAACACAGTATAGTTTAATAGAACATTAGATCCTGTTTAATTATGGAATTTTAAGAAGATTTGAAATTAACGGATACATATCAAATGATTTCTTCACCTTAACTGCGAGTAAAAATTTTTCATTCTGAATTCGGATTCAAAGTGAGTGCATGTAATAGCATGCGAATCGCAAGCGAGTTGCCTAAGAAAATGTGAAGTGTGCATTATGGTGAAGCATGGCGTAAAGTGAATAGTACTTAAAATCTTTTCAAACATCAAATCTACCAAGTAATAGAGTATGATTGCCATATGCAATGAATAATAGTTTGCATCTTTGTCTTAAGTATTATAGATATAAGGAGACAGCGAACGATCGGAAGGGTATTTATTATATTTATTAATTTGATTTTGACTCAAATTAGAAGTAATACGTCCGTTATGTACAGTGTTGAGAACTGTCTTGTTCAGACATATTCAAATGAATATTAAAAATCTAGTCCGCATTAGCCACGGTTAAATACATGTACATGTTGAAGGTTGTACACCTATCTTTCATAAAACGCCAATGCCTAATTTAACTTTTTAAAGTATGCATCAATTTGTTATAAGAAAATGCGTGAATAAAGTTGGAATATGTAATAAATACAAAACCATATTAGTGGGTTTTTTCCCGAGTCGGTGAAAGAACTCGTTAAATACGCGTAGGAACGTACTCTCAGCCGGACGGCATCGACATTTCTACACCGTCGCAATCTCGTTCTTTCCATTCGCTCGGAAGAGAATACATGTAGTTTTCTCTCTGTACTTCATTTCAGAGAATTATCGTCACTTGTTATCTGTTCATACGGGTGAACGTCACACCCATGCTACAGACACACAAAAAGTCGCCCCATGATGGCAGGGCTTCCTTTTCTTGATGCTGGATGGTTT
>JAECUM010078381.1:0-13523 GCA_016617855.1 Megalonaias nervosa | reverse complement strand
CAGAATTTATAAAACAGTACACTCGTTTGGTTTTCTAGAGAATAAATTATTAAATTCCAAAAACAAATGAACTTCAAAACCAATCTGGTTTCAACAATTAAATAACCTATCCGGCCTTCTAGGTATCAGGAATACAACTGATTGACGAGCGCTCAGAAAGGGTTATATATCCACCCTAATTATCATCTCGTTCTCGCGAGACAGACTACGAGGTCTCCTAACACTTGAAACACGCAATAAGAAAAATGCAATTCGTCACGTAGGAAGAACCCCTATCTACTATCACTCTGAAATAAATTTAAAAATAACACATTGTTTATCCAAACTAGACGAAATTACCTTGGCAATAGCCAATCGTTCTCGCGTAGCGATTACACAACCGAGGACCAAGGTAAACTAAAAATATTGCAAAAGTAATACGTTTTACGTCGTAGATAAACAGAATTACTGAAAAAGAATTTCGAATCCCTGCAATAATCATTACAATAAAATGTAGTGAATCAAAAATAAAATAAAAAAGAATTTTAAAACTAACACACAAGCAATTTAATTACATATACGTAACACTAATGTTTGCACCAACGATCGAACTTCACCGTCTCCACATTACCTTAATCTTTATGATACTTAGCGTACCGAAGGTACCGATATGTTAACCCTTCGGAGAGAGCTAACACAAATATGTTAACCCTTTTGACAGGGCTAACACATCGGAATCTTGGCTATCGAAGATGATGCTTCTCTAAAACTTTACAATGTCACTATGCCGTACTGTCATTTTCAGCCAAAGGTATGACCGGGGAATGATAAGATGTTATGCAATCAGAGATGTTTTATTTATATGAAAGTTTTATCGCTTGTGGTTTACCGTCATTTTACACTCAGTTTCAACATTTTCGAATATACCGCCATTCCTGACATGCAGCATACTTGTATTTTAAAATGCATTAAAGGAACCGATGATGGGGTCGGGGTTGGTGGGGTTAGGTTAGCAATGCAACAGATACCTAATTATGCAATATTATGAGGCGCCGTATCGGACAAAAACTGGTCCATTGAGAAAGTTGCAGTTGAAATTTCGATGTCGTTATGTCGAGAAATCCAATATCACGTGTTGGATCAAATTGCATGTTCTTAAAGTTCCATTTTCTAGATCGAGATTTTAGATTTTATATGTTGAATTCTACAGTGGTGGTTTAAAGATCTATTTCCTACGTCGACATTTTACAGTGTATATTTGGAATTATATAGCGATGATTGAAATTTCAATATCATATGAAGAGAATCCCTAATTCACATGCTGTATGCAACTGTTTGTGATGAAAGTTCCATTTCATATGGCGAATATTTAGATTTCATCTGTTGAATTTCACAGCAACGAGAAGCAACCTCCTTTAAAAATAACACGGTCCGTTCACGAGAGCGACCCCTAGCGAAGAAATTCATAGTAATTCTCGACCTGTGAAGGGTAACTTTCAAACTGTAAATGCATGAAATGTAATGGCGCCTCATAACTTAATACACGAATGATGTATCTTAATACTCGATATTATTTTGAATTGTTAAAGTGGACATTGTGTAATGTTACTTTTAACACCAACACATCATTTCACCATATAAAAATAATAATTTTGACAAGCACAATAAAATGTCCAATCACCACTGTGTAATTCAACAGATACAACCTAAAAACTCAACATACGAAATGGAACTTTCAGCACAATCAATGTAATTCAACATGTTAACTTGAAACTCTCCACATATGACATTACAATTTCAACAACCACTGTATAATTCAGAAGATACAATCTAAAAACTCGACATTGGACATCGAATTTTCAACCAGCGCTGTGTAATTCAACGGATGAAATCTTAATACTCAACATATGAAATGTAACTTTCAACGTAAATTCTTTGAACCAATACGTAATTTAGGAATTCTCGACGTATGACTTTGAAATTTCAACAACCGCCGTGTAATTCAAACATACAGCCTAAAACCTCGACATAGAAAATATAACTTTCAACCACTACTGTTTAATTCAACAGATACAATCTAAAAATATCGACCAAGAAAATGGAACTTTAAGGACAAGCATTTTTGACACAACACGTGAAATTGGAATTCTGGACATATCACATTAACATTTCAACGGCAACGTTCTGATTGGACCAGATTTTGTCCGCTACGGCGCCTCATACAATATAATTTTTGAAGCGGGGCCCCCGAGTGGTCTAAAGCGCTCACCGTTCCGGATCACTGCCGTCTCACCTCTGTCTGCGTGGGTTCGAGTCTCAGGCTCAGCTAACGTGGATACGCGAGAAAGCTTGCCAGTAACTTCTCGTGGGTCGGTGGTTCTTCCCGGGGTTTTCCAGGGTTCTTCCTCCACCATTTATACTGGCCGCCATGTATAGCCTATCTTGTGCTGAAAAATGGCGTTAAACCCTACAACAACAACAACAACAACAACAACAATTTTTGAAGTGATTTAGGTTTGCTATTTCTACCATGTTGAGGTAAATTATATGTTGCTAGTTACGATGTGATGCAATAATGCATCCTAAAAATGCATATATGCTCAATAACATAAAAATCGTTGTTTTTTTTTAAATAAAATGTTGAAACTTAATGTAAAATAACGGTAAAGCACAATCAAACAAACTGTCACTCAAATAAAGCATCTCTCTCTCTCTCTCTCTCTCTCTCTCTCTCTCTCTCTCACACACACACACACACACACACACACACACACATGATTTCGCAATCTCTCACCGTACATCTCCCCAACTCACACATCAGGGCTGACAATGACAGTACTGCACAGTGACACTTGAAACAAACATTCAGTATATCTTTAAGTGGCATATTGAATTTCTCCACTGGTATGGCCAAAAAATAAGTGATTCCGGTCGGCCAACCATACCTGTTTTTCGTTGCTGACCCTAGCACTTTTTCCCCCAGGGTTAAAAAATATTCGCATTAGTGGAAGAAATGATAGTACGTTTGAATTAATTTGATGAACAGTCTAAGAATAACTTACAATTCTGCTGATTTGGAATGTCATCGTCTCCGCTGCTGAAACAAAGAGAGAATTAAATTACGATCACGACGTTATCGACGTTAACTTAAGTATATTTTGGATCCGATCGTATCCAGTTCTTCCTCTTCAAATTTTGTTAAAGATACATGTTCGATGCGCTCCAACTAGTCATTGTTCATGCGTAATTAAGAACAAAAAAATAATAATTCAATCATTAAAGTTACCGATTTCCCATAGTTTCTTATTTTACATAAAAAATGTTGAAATTAAACATATCACGTGACTTCGGTGTTTTATCTTAATAATGCCGCGTGATGTTTCTCCGCCATCCAAAGAAAAGACTTAATGTCTGAAGTATGTAAATGTACTTCTACTTCTGCTGATTTCTCTTTCCTAATGTTATTATTTAATAAAATCAATATTTATCATCATGTGATCAACAGAATATTACATTTGCTCTCATTTAAAATAAAATATTTTAAACTGGTCTGATAATTTCAATAACTTCCTCTTATTTGCGGGATCTAAAGTTTAAATCATTTTCAAACCTCACCATTTGCTCTAGGCTCTGTTAATCGCCAACCTCGATCGATCGATCAGTCAATCAATCAATCAATCAATGTCCCCTGTGCCTAAATTGGTGGTACCCTTTATTATCCAATTTCCGCAATGAAAGTGTTTTTTTTTTTTCGATATGATTAATGAATATATCGCAAAGATCGACTAATAATTGTGAAGACTATAGATATTTGGAAATAAATCTCTCTCTCTCTCTCTCTCTCTCTCTCTCTCTCTCTCTCACACACACACACACACACACATTCGAATAAATTTTTATGGGCTCTGGGCTCGACAAGAGGTACATCCACACGAGCGATAACTATTTTTGTATCATGGGAAGTGACAGATTTCCAAATCACCTCCATGACCACAGCGTCAGTGACGTATAGTACGCGAGTGCGATTGTAAGTTGACGGATGATCACGAGTTTGACATCATGATCACGATGAAAGTCACTGAGAACGATGTCATTACTGTCGCCTATCATGGGAGCTTGACGTTGGTTAGTGTTTAATTTTTTATTTAGATAATACCTTATATTAAAGGACGGATAGCCGTCATCTTTGATTCCCTTTGGTAGAGTCATACCGACAGATAAATTCTCCCTTATCGAATGTTGCTTTCATATTTATCTGAATTAAACCCAACGAGTACACTACACTTTGATAGCCTTTGCTATACATAGAACAAATTCATGGAGGGGTGTGCGTGTGTGTGCTAAATGACACTACACTTTGGTAGCAATTCGAGGGGGTTTTTTGGGGGGGGTTGCTTAATGCCGCTGTGAAAACTATATATCGTCTCAGATAAGAAGAGAAAGGAAACCGGAAGTTTACACCGGCATGAGATTCCCCTCCACTTATTGTTATACTTCCACTTACTAATCGTAGGTACATTTTAGATGAATCAGAAGAGTTAAATTACTCTACCGAATGGCCGTAATTCTAAGGGCCTTGTATTTATTGTATACAGTTAAAGGACTCTACCGAAGGGCCGTGGTCCTAGGGGCCTTTGACTCTTCTGAATGGCCGTGGTCATATGGGCTTTGTCATTATTATATACAGTTAAATGACTCTACCAAAGGGCCGTGGTCCTAAGGGTTTTGTCTTTATTGTATACAGTTAAATGACTCTACCAAAGGGCCGTGGTCCTAAGGGTTTTGTCTTTATTGTATATAGGTACAATAATGAAAAGAAACATAAACGCTATCTAAGTTCAAGCTCGGTGCTTATAATGTGTTTATGAAGTGGTGGAGACATGATTATTGTATGTCAATCAACTGAAGCGTTGAAGTTTTTGTAACTAAGTGACATTAGAAACGCGGTTAATTATACACGTGCCACGTATGTGTTTCCATAACTTTTTTTTTTAAATATTAGCGCAAAAAAAAAGAATTTCCATGAACTGATTATATTCAGTGTGGAATTATTGACAGAGGAAACTAAAACAACCAGGCCAGGTGTATAGGCTTTACCGAAAATTCATAAATTTGTATCGACTATTGAAAAGGTTAGTTTAATGTAGGCTCCAAATGAAACAACACCCGCAGAAAAGCATACAAAATAATTAAATTTAATGAAAATTTCCAATGTGAAATACCTCTCTGGCTTATGATAGCATTTTTTAAAATGGATCAGCAGTTTATATTTTATTACATATATGTGTTCAGGTTTGAATTCAAGGGTCGCCAGTTTTATCAACTTAAGACGGCGGAAACAAGCAAAACTCCCCCGTCTTTTCTTATAATACATATTTGCTTTAAAAAATGCATTTGTTGTGTGTGTAGATCGAGGTGGATATATTTGTTTGATGGACTGACGAATAGATCGACGCATATATGTACGTATGTATGTTACAAGCTCGAATTGGAATGCGTGTACATGTTCAGTCCTATATTCAGCTTATATCAATCATCGTAAAGCACCTCTCAAATCGAGGAAGATGTGTAGCACTTTGTCATCATCATCAATTCATCTAAATATGAAATATTTGTTTTTTTAAAAAATGAATTGTCATCGTAACTGGAAGCAACATCTGTATGATAAAATAGTGTATATTACAGTTTGAAATATCTTGCCTGATACCGGATAGAGAAAACCCGATAGTAGAACTTAATCATCGGTGGTATTACCAAGATTACACGTGTGTTTGTAATCAAGAATAGAATATTTCATACTGAATTCAGCTTATTCTTTATTGTTCCTCACCCCACCCCCTTGTCGCGAAAATTATACCGAATGTACTCGCTTATAAATCGAGTAAAACTGCAAACAACAAAACTCCTGATATGCCGTAGCATATTGTGCCTGCAGATCAGCGTCTATGTTGTTTGTCCTACTGCCTACTCCTAACAAACTACACATAACTAGATCTGCCGGTGCGACGGCAGATCTGGATCTGTGCAGCTTGCAGGTGGACTAGTCTGATAAGTAAGTACATACGGTAATATTAACGGAGTCCGTTCGTTAGTCCATCCGTCGTATTCTTGTTTTCTGCTTTATAACTTTAAAGCCGTTTGAAATTAAGAGACGGGACTCTAGATACGTCTGCATCATTGTTCGAAGGTGAGTGGAGTACAGAATTGGAGGTCATATCGTCAATGTCAAGGTTGCGGCTCAATATTGTATGCCTTCCTTCACGTGTGTGTTTCCGTTCTAGAACACTATAACTGTTTGCGATCAATGGGTAAAACTTGTTATGCTTATATATAATCAATAGAAAGCGTGTCACGTAAAACATTTGGGTATGTGTCTTAAACATTAAGGTCGCAGGTTAATATTTTAGATTTCAGCAACATTTTTCTTTCCGCTTTGTAACCTTAAAGCTATTGGAGATAAATTGATAAAACGTGTATGATGCCATTAAAAGATGTGTTGTATACAATACCTTGGATTCTATCTTCGAGGTGAAAGTAAAATATCAATATTTTTAGGTGTTTTTTTATATTAAAAAAATAAAGTTTTTGCTTTTTAACTTTAGAAGCAGTTTGAGTTAGAGGGATGAACCAAAGTACACTTTTGTTTCTCAATTTGATGACATTTCGTACATCACAAAATTAAATCGCTAGTGTCAAGGTCGCTGACTCTTTTATCAATTCTCGCCGTGTTTTCTGTGATTTTACTATATTAACCTTTGAAACTAAAAAAAAATACATGACTAAATTTCGTTACTATCCATGCCTTTGCAGTATCTCTACAGCTCTGTCGAAAAGGTCAGTCAGCACACTTTTGATGACCTCGCCACGGTGGGCAGATTAATTAATATACATGGTTTTGTTGATGTTGTTTTTAATTGTGTATTTACTTATTTAGTCACGTATCAAAGGGTCTGTTCTAACCTTTACCTGGCTAGTACGGGGTCATCTTCGCTGATGTAGAACGAAGTGGGTCGCAGACGTTTGACTAGCGAAGATGAACAAATAATAACAGGCCGTACGATAAACCAGCTAACAGTCACTTCTTGAACTTCGACTAAATGTTATATAGTCACGTATCAAAGGGTATACCTTCTGTGATGTATCATATATGTACATGCGTTTAAACAAAATTTGTTTATGTGTATGATGTGCATTGTTGTTTTGTCGTTTAAGATGTTCTGACTGTTGGAACTGTATTGCTCTGATCTGAATTATTTTGTTGCAGATATGTACAATCTTTGTACATGTTCGTTAAAATATGTATTATTTATTTTATACCCCGTTCGTAAAATAGCTCGTGCAGAACTAGTTACCCAGACGATCGACGTTAACTGTATCTTGCAACCAATGAGAGATGATGGGTCGATTGATCGGAGCTTTATTTGATTCCCGGTTTAAAGGGCAGGTTACAGGAACAATGACACAACGGCTCAATGGACATATTCTTTGAAGAATTGAACATAAATGGTTTATAAGTTAAAGATTGGTTGATGAATTACAGGGTAGTTATATCATAAAAACCTTAATGGTGCAACCTGAAGATAGTGAGATAAGTATTTTGGCAGAGTGATACACATCTTCACTGGCCATAGTTACGCTGTGTTAACCCTATCTACAGATAGTGTTAACATATCGAAGCCTTGGCTAGCGAAGATGTGTGGTACATTTGTCTTGTAAATCGTACAATATACTCGTGAACAAGTGAGATCTATTATGAGGCGCCGTAGCGGACAAAAGCTGGTCCAATCGGAGCGTTGCCGTTGAAATTTTAGTGTCATATGTCCAGAACTCCAATTTCACATGTTGTATCAAAAATGCTTGTCCTTAAAGTTCCATTTTCTTGGTCGAGATTTTAGATTGTATCTGTTGAGTTAAACAGTAATGGTTGAAAGTTATATTTTCTATGTCGAGGTTTTAGGCTGTATGTTTGAATTACACGGCAGTGGTTGAAATTTCAATGTCATACGTCGAGGATTCCTAATTTACGTATTGGTTCAAAGAGTTTATGTTGAAAGTTCCATTTCATATGTTGAGTTTTTAGAATGTATCTGTTGAATTACACAGTGGTGATTGGACATTTTATTGTGCTTGTCAGAATTATTATTTTTATATGGTGAAATGATGTGTTGGTGTTAAAAGTAACATTACACAATGTCCACTTTAACAATTCACAATAATATCGAGTATTAAGATACATCATTCGTGTATTAAATTATGAGGCGCCATTACATTTCATGCATTTACAGTTTGAAAATTACCCTTCACATGTCGAGAATTACTATGAATTTCTTCGCTAGGGGTCGCTCTCGTGAACGGACCGTGTTATTTTTAAAGAAGGAGCTGCTTCTCGTTGCTGTGAAATTCAACAGATGAAATCTAAATACTCGCCATATGAAATGGAACTTTCATCACAAACAGTTGCATACAACATGTGAATTAGGGATTCTCGACATATGATATTGAAAATTCAAAATATACACCGTAAAACGTCGAGGTGGGAAATAGAACTGTAAACCACCACTGTATAATTCAACATATAAAATCTAAAATCTCGTTCTAGAAAATGAAACTTTAAGGGCATGCAATTTGATCCAACACGTGATATTGGATTTCTCGACATAACGACATCGAAATTTCAACTGCAGCTTTCTCATTGGACCAGCTTTTGTCAGCTACGGCACCTCATAATCTATGGCACATCGAATCGTTCAAATTGGATTGGCTGGACGAGCTAGGGATATCGTAGGGTAAAGGAATAATCGTAGGGTGAGCGAGATCGAAAGGTGACCATAAGTAATCGTAGAATGAACTGGAGACCTGGCAAGGCGAGCTTTAGAAGACCAGCTGGAGCGGTTCTGAAGGAGAAGAGGACGAGCTGGAGTAATTGATAATTAGGTGTAATGGGGAATGAAATGATGGATAATTCTATCAGGAAACTGTTTTTAAGTTCATCAAGAAATATCAGAAAATTGCCTTCGCTGATCACCGCGTAAAATTCGCTGACTTTAATTTTCGTAAAGGTGAATGTAAGTGTGACATCCTTTGACGAATATGAATATTAAAGTATATAATCCCAGGTAACCATTATTTTATATAGGTTTTTGTGTGTGTGTGTGTGTGTATATATATATATAAAATAGGTTAGTATCTTTCATGTTTACTGGTCAAAATCTGTGCAAAATCTGATGTTAGTCAATCAATACGAACAGATGTTGTAGATATTATGTGTATCATATGCTTAACCTCTGTCCCTAATGTCACATCCATCAAAATTACGACGGAAGACAAGCCATTCTCGAAACTTATTATGTGTTTCTTCTTAATACAAACGCAATATCATGATATCATGGACTATGTCCATGATTGAATTTTTTTTGCAGGCAACCTTTTTGTAACATTGCATTTACACTGCTTTACACTGGTAAAGTATCTTTCATAGTTTGATTATAAGGAAAAAGAATGACCAATAATAATTCATACCAAAAGGTAACTACTTGATGGAGTATGTCTTGAATATATTAAATGAACTTCGATTTTCTTTGTTCATCGGTATTTTTTTTTAAATATAAAGCTTCTTCGATGGATCGTTATTGCCAATACATAAGCTTTTTCATGTATTGTAAGTTTGTTTACCTATATTTTTTTTTTAAGAAAAATAGAAAGTATTGAATTTAACAATTTCGTTCTGCGTCCTTCTGGTTTCCCAGACTCCGTTCAAATAGTATAGAGAATCACTATGATGTTTTGATTGCGCATGTTCAGGAAGTTGGGCTTTTTTTCTAGGTGACATTATCTGCATAGCAACCTCTGAAGGTCGTATGATAAAATTCAATCCGGAAGATATAAGTTTCTTAATTTTTAAGGAGGAGAATTGGGGGGGGGGGGGCGATTTGCTATGGAGACTTGAGTTGGTCACTTTTAGGAAATTGTCCGGGGGGATGCTTAGTACTATGTGGCTTATACTTATTAAACGTTATTGTTGTCACTATATGGGTTCATGGACATTTAATATTTACGTTTAGGTCACTAACAATTCAAGTAGTACAGAGATGGTGAGTTCTAGGATATCCCCTATTTTGATTAATTTATTAAACTTTCAAAAGTGGCCCAGTAAAACAGAGTGATTTCAAAACCTTAAAAGATATTTGAACGACTTCGCTGCTACGCAAGCATCAATTACACTGACAAAATTTTTATTGCTCTTCCAGATTTTAAACGAAACATTATTGAAGATGCAAGGAGTAATCTATAACATGACGTCCTTGAGTAGGAATATTCCTATTCCAAATATTATGTGTGGCTTAGTAAAGTTACCGTACACCTACACGAGTTGTTCACATTCCAAATGCAAGGCATGATGTAATGATATCCATGTACTCTTTCACTAATTGTTCACATTCCAAATGCAAGGTGTTAGATGATGCGTTAAAACAGCCATTTGTTTGTAAGAAGTGGTTTATCATTTGAAAGTAGAAATGATCTAACATGAGATGAAATTGAAACAATATAGATCCAGGTAAATCAATCAAATATGAAGCCATTCCTAGTATGCTTTGTATATAGGTACCTTTCTGCTAAGGTGGGATGGAACGAGTTGTTTGAAAAGCAGCTAGATAAAGTGATTGATTACCAAAACGAAGTATGCATTTAAGATGACTTGAACAGGAATTTTATATCCGATTAAAAGAAATTAATTTGACTTTCACAGAAACTCTTGTCTAGTCCAATTAGTGGACCAACTAAAACGAGAAAATGGCCACCCCAAAACTATAATAGATCATATCGATACAAATGTGGAAGAAAATGTGACAAAACTACACATTCTTATGATTGGTCTTAGTGATCAACTCCCTGTTTTCTAACCAGAAAATCCAGCTTAAAAACAGCTGTAATGTACAAAACTCACAAAACCGCAACATATAGGTCGTTTAAGCATCATGATGAACAAAAATTTCTGAATATCTCAGTAATGTTCCATGGATTATACTATCTACGTTTGATGTTTGATTATACTATCTACGTTTGATGTTGATATATGGACCCAACTCTCTGCAAGTGGTAGATAAATGTGTACCTTTGAAAACACACAGAGTAAAACCGGACGTCCAACCTGATTGATTAATTCCTTACATCTTAGACGCCATGAAAATGGGGGAAAAGAAGATTTACTATCAGTCGGTTTTAGAAAATAATTACAATAATAATTCTCTGTGGAAAGTATTTAACAAACTAGGTGCAGGTAGGTAAACTATCTATAAGATCTTCAAAAATCCAACAACTTTGCCAGGAAGGCCAGATTATTGATGAGGAGATTGAAATAGCAAATACGTTCAGTGAATTTGTCAGCATTGCTTCCAGAATTAAGGAACCCCTTGTAAACTCCAGTCACGATGAACTAAGAAATTTCTTTTCAGAAAAAATTCCTGTTGACACAACATCTTTTATCTCTGCAATACCAAATGCAAACGTTTTAAAAATTGTGAAACTATTACAACAACGAAATCAACAGGCTTAGTTAATGTTGTATCACATTTCTTGAGGGATGCTTCAAATATAATATCTGATAGACCCATATCTATCTCACCAACTCTGTCCAAACTAGTTTAAAAAAAAAAAAAATGTTCATGACACTCTTTTGATGTACCTCTCAAATTATAACTTATTTCACCAAAACTAATCAGGGTCCAGAAGGAAGAAAAAAAGATACCTTCTCATGATACAGCCTATGTCTCCGTGGTAGAAATATCAATTACTGCCTTAGATCAAAGAAAATTAGTTGGATCCATGCTAATCAATCTTAGAAAAGCTTTTGACCTTGTTGTTCATGGTATTTTTATCAATGTGCCAATTCAACGATTGATTGGATTGCATCATATGTAAAAAAAGAAAGAAATCAGTTACAAAATAAATGGCAGTATTTCTAAAGAATTTACATGTGGAATACAACAGGGATCAATCCTGGGCCCATCTTGTTCCTCAGTTTCGTAAATTATCTGCACTTGAAAATAGGAAACTAAATTTCATCTACCGATTTATAATAAGATGACACCGCTCTATCAGATTTCAAACGGCTAAAATTATACATAGAGATCTGCCTTCAGATTGCCTTTCTTAGAACAGAATCCTGGTGTAAGGAAAATGGCATGAAAGTAAACACAGACAAGACTAAAGTATTGATGATTACTACCCAGCAAATGAGAGAAAAATTGGGAAATAACAATTTTAATCTTAAGTTGAATGAAATTTGTCTGTAAATGGTTATGCATTAAAATATCCTTGAGGTGACGGTTGACAACAAGATGCAATGGAATAAATATATTCAAGTCATAGGTCATAAAGCCAATTCATGGATGCAGTTATTTAGCAAGAAAAGAATATATATATATATATATATATATATAAGTATATATATATATATATATATATATATATATATATATATATAAGTAAGTATATATATATATAAGCATATATATATATATATAAACATAGGTTAATAGCTAACCGAAACTATATACAAATATACAACAATCCCTACATTACTTAAATGTTATCTCAGCTTGCAAAAGAAAAAAGAAAAAGAAACAAATTGTGTTCTCGTCAGAAATAAACAAGGAGGATTAGTTCCATGCAAAGTTCCAAACATTATTCAGTAAGAAGGAGGAACGTAAAACCACTTGAAAAAGCTATGAACCGACTGATGAAAGACATCGATAAAGGATCTTATGATATACCAGGTAATTCGCGCAAGACAATAAGAAGAGAACAGTTGATGTCCGAGAATTATTCTGTCTTTATGGAGGGTAGTCAGACAGGAAGGAGTGAAGAGTTTTGTATGTATTGTTATCATTTAGAAAGATCGAAAAAGATTAAAATTTTGTTACAACGTGTTATGTTTAACGTTGTTTGCATTAGATTTTGTCTAATCACAAAGCGTAGGATGACTACATTTATCTAATTCTGTAAATTAATTTCTAGCTTGCATATTTTGGAATTTCAAGAATCGACCACTCCGCAAATTAATATTTGAAGAGTTCATAAAGTTAATTCTACCTTTATGGTTTGCTGATTCAAACAATGGCTACCTAATTAGTACAGGGTTCTTGCCAGACAGATTATTCTATATTCTTTTTGCACCTTTGGTCACTCAGAAAAAAAGACCTGTTGCTAAGCAACATTCTCGTTGTAGAGATAATACTCGGTTTTGTAATGAAGTCAACTCGTATAGGAGCACTTGAACAACAATAGACCACACCTTGTACTTGGAATGTGAATAACTAGTATAGGAGAATATGAAAATCGTTGCGCCACAACTTGTTTTTGGAAAATATACCGATGAATAGAGAAAGGAATTGGAAGTTCATTTAATATAAGCTAGACGTACTTTATTAAGTAGTTACTTTTCAGTCTGCATTATTATTTGGTCATTCTTTTTCTATTTAACTCTACCAATGTAAAGGCAATGTTAAAAATATGTGTGCACAATAAATTAAAGTATATATATA
>JAECUM010078379.1:0-11501 GCA_016617855.1 Megalonaias nervosa | reverse complement strand
TATCTTATGGTGTATTTTAGAGTAAATTGTGTTGCCCAGAAATGCATTACGGAAGCCGAGCCTGCCTGGTCTGTGTCATCTTATTTGCAAGCCCGGAATACTTACCACTACTGCGACGCCATGATTTCAGAAAGAAATGGATGTCACTCGCCATCCAGTAACTGAGAAGGAAGGCATTCAAGCTTAAACTTAACACGATAAAGATGTAAGTGAACAGTAAAAAATAACAATGTTATATTTCTTAAATCTCTCCAACTGATATAGACACACATTTGAACCACATCAGACTTATGATGGATATAATATTTGGGGCATAATATTTGCTTCAACATTGTCAAAATTCTTAAAACATATATCAATCATTAGAATGTGCTTGGTGAAACGTGCAGATGTCAAATTCAAATTTCAACAGAGACAGATGACAGAGAAAGATAGTGCGAGAAAGAAGGATAATGATATACACAACACATTATCATGCAGACATAAATATAGTTTGTACTATATTTGGACGAATTTTCGATTACAACACGAACACAAGGAGTTAGATTACTGTGCAGAAGTAGACCCTAGTTCCTACCGGCAAAGTAATGAGGTGCTAACGGGAAAGACGATATGTTGATAGTCAATATATTAACCAAACTGTGCAGTTATATCCAGCTTATTGAGTGCTTTACAACCGCTATATATGATTGCAACAATTATTCACGCAACTGTTCACAACCAGAGGAAACGTAAATCTATAAATGTGCTTTTTTGAATGGCAAAGTTTCTTCTGTCATGACCATATTTATATTACCATTTACCATAACTTAAACACAGAAAAGATCTGATATTATTATAACTATTTGATAGTTATAATAATAAGTTGTAATTTGTTTCCTCCACGAAGCCATAAACTTGTATAAGCAGACACTGATGTAAACTTGCGCTTATGATAGAAGAAATAATGATTATAAAAAAATCAACCACCTTTCCCTGCTAGGGTTCCTGATAAATATTATATGGCAGTACAGTATACGTTACTGTGCAATATCTGCTGATCATCAACATATACTAGTTATGTCATCTCATAACATTCCGCTTTGAAATTGGTGTTGAAACAAATACTTTGGAGAAAAACAGACATTTAATTTTGATAATAAAGAATGTAGATATTACGGTTAATGAACCATTTTACCTTCATGAGCCTTTTTCGCAATATTTGAGAGAGATGGGATGCATATGTACGCTTTTCAATGACATCTTACTTTCTGGTGTCACCTAAATGTTATAATATTTTGACGTAAAATATTAAGACAATGTCTATAAGATGAATTTTGATGTGTTTAAATCGTTATTTACACACCAAGTAATGCTCCGTGAATGACTTAATTTTACACATGCCAAATGCTTTTCTTGTGATTATCTCATAATTGCAGGTATCGATTACGAGGACAGACACACTCTTCGATGGCAAAATGAAGGTGATGATTTTTACCAAACTCCAGGAGTAAAATTCACCATTGGGCAACTTGAAATCACCTCACCAGGGTATTACTGGTTCAACAGTCGCGTTACTTTCAGAGATACAAACACCACAATCGGGAACGACCGTTATGCATTTTTCCACACAATCTTTCGGCGATCAGCAGAATATCCTTTACGAAAGGATTGGAAACTTGCTGAGGCTGGAAAAACTCAGTGCAAAATTCGATCCGGACTTACCGATCGAAGTAGCTTCTTAGGCGATATCTCCTACTTCAAAAATGGTGAAAGCATTATTGTTAAAGTTTCTCACCCAGAAATGATATCTTTATCTGCTATTGACTCTTTTCTTGAAGTACGTTTATACTGACAAGTGCTTCTATTTCATATTGATTGAACATACTGTATATACTCAGGTCCAGCTATAATGTCCTCTTTTCAAATTAATCTTGTTAAGTCAGTGTTAGAAGTTTCGTAGTGTTTGAGATGGTGCGCTATTTCAAAAACAAAAGTTTATCTAACGACATATACGAACTCATTAAAATCACTGCCAGTCATCTACGAATCAGATTTCTTTAAGGTAGATAAGACAGAAATTGATACAGTCGTAAATCTGATAACGTTTTGAAGCCAGCACTATTTACCAAAACAGAACCCCGAAATGAATACATGCTGCCATCGAAATAAAAAAGTAGTTGATGCAATTAGTTTACAAGTTCAAACACCCAAGAATGTTGTCCAAGGCTGACAAAAATGTAGCCGTCACCTTCCCAATGTAAATATATTTCTGCATCTTAATGATGCTGGGAATTATTTATCATAAATGCAAAATATGTCTCAACATTAATACAGTACCATAACTGATTTTAAAATGTTGCCAACAAATTATTCTCTCTGGATACCTGGAGTCATACGAAACGTTTAGATGTAAACACAGTTTGAAAAGAAAGTTTCACTTTATTACCAGCACTGTTTTAAGACAATCTGAACGAAACCAGCAACGTAGCATCTGCTGTTAATAATAACTCGCCGAAAATTGAATGCCGCTTAAAACAAATCTATCAACACAGTATCAAATCTGATGTTTTAAACCAAACCGGCCATTAATGATGGCAGAAACCGAGACATTAAAATAAACCTAAACTGTTCTCAAACAGGATGCATGCTGTGGATTCTCTAAATATTGTTATCCTTCTAAACGGCAAATTAATGAAACCGTTTCATCCAAACTTAAAGGCCTTAACAGGATATTTACTTTGGATTTTTATTCGAGATACGATTCTGCCCAAGCTCCCCATACAGCTTTGCATACATGTTTATGGTTTCAAGGCACAGCAACAGCCTTCCTGATCTGTGACATCTTGCTTGCAAGCCAGGAATAATTGCCACTACTGAAATGCCATGATTTTAAAATAAAGAGTTTTCACTCGCCATCCAGTCACTGAGAAGAAAGGACTTCAAGCTTAAACTGAACATGATAAAGATGTAAGTGAACAGTAAAGAATAAAAAAATGTTTTATTTCTTAAATCTCTCCAACTGATATCGACACACACTAGAACAACTTCGGACAAATCATAGATATAATATTTGGGGCATAATATTTCCTTCAACATTATCAAAATTCTTAAAACTTATATCAATCATTACAGAGTGGTTGAAAATTACAGATGTGAAATTCAAATTTCAACAGAGACATATGACAGAGAAAGATTGTGAGAGAAGGAAGTACAATAATATACACAACAGGTTTTCATGCAGACATAACTGTAGTTTGCACTATTTTTTGCGACGTTTCGTTTACAACGCAAACACAAAGAGTTAGATAACTGTGTCGAAGTAGATCGTAGCTCCTACATCCAAAATAATGAGATGCTAAGACGATATGTTCATGGGTAATTTATTAACGAAAAATTGCAGTGAGGCCCAGTGTATTTGCAACAGCTATACATGATTGCAACAAATATTCTCGCAACTGTACACAACCAGATCTAATGGATATCTTTATATGTGCTTTTTAGAATAGCAAAGTTCCTCTGTCATGACCATATTTATATTGCCACTTACCATAACTTTAATATCGGTAAAAAGCAATCATAAAACAATATGCCAAAATACGTTAGAGGTAACTCTTTGAGTGTAACACAAGGCCATATATTCTGAATGGAACATAAAGTAATTAAGGTAGTCAGGGAAAGTAATAACTCATAATCAATGATGTACGACAGTTCCTACAGTTCATTAATTTGACTCATTATTTGCCACTTACAGTATTTAGTAACATTACTTTAATATTCGGCTGCTACAAACAATCCTCGACACGGTGATAAATCGTACTGACTCCTAAATGACAAACCATGGTAATTTCATTGGTTAGATTAAGAACAGTTTGTCTCTATGACACCTGAACGACAAGTGAATAGTTACCTGACCACTCCTCAAATCCATGTAATCATCATTTTCTCAAAATGACCCCATTTTTCTTAAAATAGCAGAGGTTGACTTGTGTGGCTTCGGGTTCGTTAATAAATATGGGATCTCGGGATCTTGTTCTTGTTCCGCAACTAGTGACTGTTTTTTGTTTCCCTGATTCAAGGAAAGAAAATGAGGAGAAAACAGGATCACAGTTACCAATATCTCTTTATTATTGATCATTACCAGGAGAAAAATGTACCTCATCAAAAGACTCAACAATAGATATATCAGCTACAAAATAATTTCCTGATTAGCATCATGGCCAAGGTTCCTTTTGCAATAGTCTGTGTAACTTTCAGGAGTAGTTTTAATTTAGGTCTTTCAATCCCATCGTAATCATCTGCCTGATTGAAACTAGACTTGTTTGTTACAAGTGGATTACTGGCGACATTATCTCTTGCAAGGTCACTGTATATTAATAAATGAATACCTGAGACAGGTCAACAAGACTGTCACTGCAGACCAGGCCTTTTATTCCAGGTTGAAGACATTATATCAAACTCCAGCAAAAGGAACTATGAATAGTTTGTATACCAAATGTAGACACTAGTTCTACATTGTAATGTACACTCAATGCATGTCTTAAATGTATTTTTGAAGTTCCAGTGAACTCTTTTTATGTATTTATAACCCTTACCAGGTTGTCATGCGATAAAATGCACGCAATTGAAAATTCTAAGTTCTGTACTATCTGTATTTATCCATAATCAACAAGGAACTACACTTTCTTAAGATTAGTTTGTGATTCTCCCAATTCCCTTTATCATAATAATCACAGGTGCCTATATTGTCCATAGCTTACTCAATTTCAGCTAAACTGATGAATGTCTGATGACCAGATATTTTGCTGCCTCACACATTGCCTATGCATTACGTTTTTCCAACATTCATAGTTTGCTCTTAATCTTGAAAAATATGTGAGCAATAATCTGCTGAAACATGTATCTGAACGATTCTATTCCTCTGATAAATTACGATTAGTGAAACATCTGTTATTTTCCTTTCTTCCTTTCTTCCTGTATAGCCGCGCTAAATATAATGTTTTCAGTTATCTCTCAAATACGTAGCTAAAGGTCTTTTTGATGCGTCGATAAAATCTCCAGAAAGTCGTAGACCCCACCATAACTCGTGCAATATAAATTTGAAGAGTATATAGAAAATGATGTCCCACCAACGTGTTGAAAACTGACCTAAACGCAAAACATTACCTATGAGTGAAGGACCGGATTAAGCACGAACTGACAAAGGAAACACCATGTGTCCTATACTGTCCTGATGGGTAAAATATACTACTACGCCTTATTGATATCTTTGCAGACAGGCTTTAGTGACCTAAATGCATCATAATTACAATACTATAGTATTGTGTGATGTTTTCTAAATTGATTAGCTTCTGAATTAAAATGTTGTCGTGACCTACAATCAATTATAATAAAATTGTACGGCGATGTCATGAATATACTATCAATAAAAAAAGACAAAGAGCTAAATGAATATGTTTTGTTTCATTTTTGTCTCAGTGCCATCAACATAAATCTGCAAACCGAAAAGCTGCGGCATGACCATTTTCTAAACCTCTTTGTTGGATAGACAATGCCTCATCTATTGATGAACGAGAGACCATCTTTGTTCATACCAAAATGCAAATGTGCTAATCTGGATTGCCAGAAAGAACCGTCGTCCAGACGTTATTAATATTGAAATTTGCTGCATTCGCTTTCAGACATACACTTCAAAGAATCAAACGAGAAACTAAACTATTTATTGTCAATAATAAGGAGTAAATACTGAAGCATTACAGTTACACGGAACCTTTCAAACCTCCGAAAACGATAAAAGGGACTTTACTGCTCTAACACGGAAGAGACACTGCCTCCCTTTACAGACAACCTAACTAACTTGCATAGTAGGTTGTAACGCGTAGACGTACGAAGCAGCGGACATCCCAAAACCACGCGGATTAAACATTTGCCTAAATTCGTACCATGTAGAATTAGTTTGTTTTATATATAATGATTACTGATTCAAATAGTCTTTCCATGTTAAAAATATACTTCTTATGTTGTCATGCAGAAATGGACCGTACAAGGTACACCTATTTGTCTCTTTATGCGTTATAGGACGTTCTAAACGCAATTTCGTTGGTAACCTTCTTTTTCATAACTTACTAAATAAATGTGCACCACAAAGTTTGTACAGACCTGTTGAAACCAACTTTACTAAAATATTTCTCACGTTTACATGATTCGCTTAAGCGTACCTTACCACCAAAACTTTTTTCACATTTTGGGTTAATCTTCCACAGAGACATAAAGGCTGCAGACCATATCCCTATGTAATGAATGCAGTAGATCTGGTTGCTTTGCATTTCTTATCAAGTACTGTTCATAGTGAAATACCAAACAGGACGATATGACGCTTAACTATTAATTCTTTACATGTGCAAGAAAATAAAGGGAATGTAACAGAACTTTCAAATTCTACTGGCTTAAATTGCACACTGTCGTGTTTGGCAGATGATGTCATAGGGATTTGAAAATTGTATAGTATTGATATATCTGCAAAGAGAAAACTTTCTCAAGCAATGAGTCTCAAATACTTTTTTAGACTCGTCATAATAGTATGTTACTGCAACCACATACACGCTTTTGATGGTTGTGTTCAAAATGTGTGTTTAAGTTTCTTTATTTTCGTAAGCTCAGTTGATAATATAATCATTAAATAAGAGGTTTTTATGTATTCTATTAGAACCACACACGTATAACAAACCAAAGGATACAGCGACATTTATGTAGCATTTTAATGGAACATGCTGTATAAAACCATTTAGCTCATGATCAACATTGTGAAGTTTGGTATGCCATTTTCACTATTATATTTTATGGTCACAAGCATGCAATCATTTTATCAATTACGGAATCAGCCTCTGTGTAGTGGCATTTTACAAAACCGTATTTTAAAGAATGAAGGTCGCAAATTAACTGACAATAATTGCAGGAAGAAAATTAATCGGGTGAAACTTTAAATCTCTGATGAAATTGGAGGCTTTCGAAGATTCATTTCACTTGCTAAGGGGATTTACTGGACATGAACACCTTTCAACTAAATATATGCCAGACATCTAAAGTAAGGAAAGCAAATGATACCGACATTCTAGGACCTTGTACACTATATTGAGAAAGGCAAAACATTTAGAATAGTTTGATCCTCTTGGAGTACATGTAACAATCGCGGACTACCTCCATGTGCAAGAATCGTGTTCCAATGCGTGTTGAAATTTGTTCATGTATGATGTACATTATCCATCCACAAAGGCCCAGAATAGTTATGTTTGAACAGATTAAGACGTTTTAGATGTAACCTTTCATTCACTGGTGGAACTTATGATTTCAACTGGTTAGATTGAAATAAATCAGTCGGTATCTACCAAACGGTCATTTGAAAACAGCTATACTTTTACTAGAGGTTCAAGAGACATGTGTTGTATACCATGACTAATAATCAAAGTAAACTTTGATTTCAAGTCACAGACAATGAGTTAAAGAACCAACCCACGCAGGCTTGTATACACCATTTTATTTCATCGTCGTATCCGTAAGGTACTCCTGGATTTAACCGGGTCGAATGTTAATAGTGGACAGCTACAAGGGGCATTTTGTCCAAAAACAGGCACATTTTATCATTTGTATATATATTTTTTCGTCGATAGACCATTCAAACGATGTATGCGTGATTTTCCGATCTTACCAAAAATGTATAGTAATCTGACCAAATGCTTACTGTAAAGGCTATTTGAATTATATTAGTTTTATATCCCCCATAGTCATGCAGCACGGAGGGCTGATTAATCTAGGTAAACCCCACATCTACATTGCAGAAGTAAGAATGTATGTCATATATGTTATTATTCAATTGTTTGCATTATATTGTTCTTGTTGAACATTTCTAAAACACTTTCATGGTAGAATCTTTAGAATTTGATGAGATTCATATAGATATTAGTACCAAAGCTTAAAAGCCAACCCTGATCTAAATTTCACCAGTTGCTGGGTTTCGTTACATTTTGTTAATGGAAACTATATAAACGCTTCATTTTTGTTTTAACAGCTATACGGTTTTACATGTCCACAGAGTTTGAAATTGTTCAGATCAGATAGACAAGTATTTTTTCCAGTCATGATTATTCAGTATATATGTTTATTGATAGGTGGTTCGAGAGGCACTAGAGGTACGGACATGCACCGTAATTGCCGATCGTCCTGTAGCAGTAGATCTATGTGATTCGCTACGGACAGGTCGTGGACCAAGGCACACATCTGAGCTAATGTCTAAACATGGTTCAGCAGATGAAACAATCATGAGCATGGTGTCTATCCCAAACATTTACATATGACTATTATGCTACTTGTGGGCAATGATATTTGAAACCTCAGCGGAATTATGTTTTGTGTCATTTAAGTTGCAATTAGGACGAATATAAGACGGATCTCACTAAAAACTGCAGAGACCCAGATCCGTAGTGAAATAATGTTATGGCAGAAGAGGGTCTAAGTTGGTTTCCACTATTATTAAACCAGTATACACGGTAGATATTGTATGTATTTGGTTTGAACATCATGCTTTAACTTTGTATCTTCAGAAAGACTTAGCCTTGAAATTGTAAAGGTCTGCTCAAGTAACTAATTAATATATGCACTTGTCTGATATATATATATATATATATATATATATATATATACTCTCTATATATATATATATATATATATATATGTGCACAAATCCATCCTTTAGGCGACAGGGTCTAAATAGCAACCTTTCGGCGACATCGTTGTATACTGATAATGTGTGAATACGTACGAGTCATGATTGTTCCTATATAGTGAATACTGTATGGAATAATGAAAGGAATATGAAAATACGCGAAATTGTGGTTAAATTAAATAAATGACAAACATACATTTTTTGTCGCCCATTTACTGTCGCCGAAAGGTAAAACGATGTTCGCTCATGCATATAACCAAGCTTTGGGTGACCGGTCGCCGAATGGTTCATGTGTCGCCCAAAGGTTTAGTATATATCTCGCTCAGGTACAATTTATATGTGTCACCTATGAGTATTGTATACAATGTAATTTCGCTATTACGATTAGCACGAGACGGAAAAAAGTGATCGCATGGGTTGGACGGTCTAAATATCGGGGTTCTGCTGTTGGCATCCATAGTGTAGTGGCTTATGTGATCACTTCACGTAATCACGCGACTGTATTAGTATACTTATTAAACGGGACAAAATAACTGGCCGTAATCCGGAATTGGCAGTGGTTTTAATTCGGACTGTATAACGTTTAAATCTTGAAAATAGGCGTGGTTATTTAGATATAGATCGATACAGTATATATTTTGTAGGAGAGATGGTTCTTTTATTTATATTTTTTTTTTTTTTTTACTGTATATAGCATTCATTATGTACCTGAATTTCAGGTTATTATAGATATTTGTATTATATGCTAGTCTGCGAATCATTTATTTTCCATTTAAAATATTTTTTGATAATTCACTGGAGTCAATTATGAATGGGGTCACGGGTGGCCGAGTGGTCTAAGGTGCTCACCTTTATTATATCACTGACACTAACATCTGTCTGCATGGGTTCGAGTCTGGACTCTACCTACGTGGGCATGCGAGAAAGCTTGCCAGTAGCTTCCTGGGGGTCTGTGGTTCTTCCCCGGTTCTTGTTCCACCACAAATACTGGCCGCAATGTAGAGCCAAATAAAATGGTGTTATACATATACACATACACATGCTAACCAACCAACCAACCAATCAATCAAACATTCAAATTAAAATGTTTTTTGTCCCAATGCGATCGATAGACATTGATAGCATTATAATGAAGAAATTCGAAGAGTATTTTCGTAATATTCTTAGTTTAATGGTAAATATATCCCCATAACACGCAGGAGTACCAGGTTCCAAACCAGCAACCTACTTTTCATTTTTCTTTTTGATTATATGTATCCATCGTTGAGTTATGAAAGAGAACTATGTTATTACTCAGCAGTGGCCTTAGCAAACGCGGGACCCGATTTGGATCATTTTGGCGGGACCACTGGATTTACGCGAGGTGCATGCTGTGAGCACGGCATTTGGAAATACAGTTTTAAACAAGTTTTATATGATATTGAACAAAAATTTTCTTCCATCGATATAAAATTACTTTCTCTCAATAGATATATTTTTAAAAATTACTAACGCGCGGGGCATCTGTGAATGCGGGGCCCGATTGGGCCACATCGGTCCAGTCGGCCTAAAGCCGGCTCTGTTACTACTACTATTTTCTATGCAAATATCAAGATAAACAATGCAGAAAATGAATGGTGATCAGCTGACATTATCCAGTAAGAAAGCTTCTACTTCTGTTTGTTTTACATTTTGCTAGCCAAAACGTTTGAGCATAACATACAAGTAAAATCGGCTTGCATCGAGAGAATAACGGATATATTCCACCCACAAAAGTGAAATAAACGAAATATATCCGTTATTCACTCGATACAAGCAAATATCCTCTATCGATAAATAGCATACCTTTAGTTTATATCCATGATGGTAAACTGAGAAACTCTTGAAATACTTCCAAAGTTGTGGGGCAAGGAGACGGCCCAAATGATATATACTATCTTTAAAAATTTAATGACAAAATAAATGACTTTTTATGTTGGATGAAAGTTTTAGACTTGGCTGACTTCGATAGTTTCACGTGTGGTCGTCACTGTCCAATCCGTATACAGCTAGCTGTTAAAAAAATACATCATAATAACAACAGTGCCGGATTAAACCCTGTGGAGGCCCCTAGGCAGTCGAAATATCGGGGCCACCCTCGCAAATTATCTCCTAATACGTTTTTAATTTTACCAACCCTAAAAGGCGTGGGGTCCATAGGCCGGTGCTACTCTGCCTATTTGGCACTGAATAACAGCGTAAGTTTGAACTTTATTTCCATCAGTACGTGTACTGATTGCAGCCGTTTCAGGCATCCAGAAATACAGATTTGTATAATACAGTCAAAGCTGCAAAGAAATACAAGAAACTGAATTATTCGACCGTTAATTTAGCTACGATTTACCTGTTACAAAGTGAAGCTGGGTAACATTGGGTCAGAACCTATGGAAAATAAACAGCTCAGATGTAGAAGACGAAGAATACAAAGCTATAACTACAGTACTGTTAAAAACCTTTTTAAATAGGGAATATTACAACCTAATGGAAGAGTTGGTGGGGTTGGGGGATTAAGAAGGAAATTAAATCAATGACCAAAACATATTGTCATGTCAAACAAAACATAAGACTGGGAGGGCAAAGAGAATGTAATACAATAATAAATATTTAAATACATAAAGGAGAGGATAAAATAAAAGCGAGGAATGAGTACGAAGCTTTACAAAATTATAAATTAACTGGCACAAAATAAGATCAGGAGAATTCTCCAGTTTATATATTAAAGCAAAAGGTATGCAATCATGGAAGAAATAAGAAAAGGAAATAGCAGGCATATGGAAAAACTGAA
>JAECUM010078373.1:0-20044 GCA_016617855.1 Megalonaias nervosa | reverse complement strand
CAAAGAATCCCACACATCGGTGATGAACCCTTCTGCTTTCTCCAACGGTACGTCGGACTTGAAATCTTTAAACTTCACCGTGTACGTGTAGACCGTAGTTCTAAATTTTCTGGAGGAGCGTTTGTCCGTCTCTCGAATGTGGTAGTAGTTTTCAGGGTTTACTGATGGTAATGGATTTTGGTTTGGTATAGACTCTCTGGGCTTAGATTCTGGTTCACTCATCTCATCTTCAAAATCGCTGGCATGAATTTGAGCCAAGACTTCAGCTACTGTGCGAGGCGATAAATCCCGTTTCTGTCTCTTAATTTCTTCTCCTTTCTTTACAAAATGATGCGATCGTTTCATCTTGATTGCAAAAAGTCAAATGACTACATTTGAAACGCCATGGACTCCTATATATTCATGTCAGACCAGTGCATATATAAAGGGCTAGTGACTACCCTCTCAGTTTTCATTTCACTATCAAACCGATCAGCACAATGGAAGAACCCACACAGATCGAACTTCTGATTAGAGCTTTGCGAGTGTCATACGAAAGTTTTCTTCAGACAAGCCGACGGACTACTCTCCCTCCTTTCGAGATAAAAGTCAAGATACTTGCTATATCTGCCAGAACAAAGGGCATTGGGCTACAGAATGTCCAGATCGTCATAAAAGCAAGACCAGTGCCAGAAGAGACAAAAGTCAAGATACCTGTTATCATTGTAAAGAGAAAGGACATTGGTCTTCAGAGTGCCCTAAGAAACAACAGGAGCAGGAGAAGGGAGAAGAAAAAGAGGTGACCTCGGCAAAGGAAAAACCTCGTCACGTTCAGAAAAAAAAAACAGAAAAGAAAAGAAGACGAGAAAAATGCGAGGAAGAAGAAGAAGAAGAGGAAAAAAGTGTAAAAGTGAAGAAATTGGAAAAAAACAGAGAGAGTGAAAGAAAAAAGACACAGAAGAAGTCTATGAACTTTTTTTAAAAGTGTTGTGTTGTGTTGTGTTGTGATATTGAATTGTAAAAATTTGTACCAGAATAGAGCAGACTGAAAAAAAAACGTAAGTGTCTCTTGGTTTTGATTGTTTAGAATAATAAGGACCTACACTCATACACTCACAAAACGTACATCATAGGGTTAAACAAGGGATTTTGAGTTTTAATTGATTTTGGCAAAATGAATGAGTATGTCTTTTCGAAAGAAGTGAGTGGCCCTGAAAAGGACCGTTGGGTGTTTGTTTTTTCTTAGAACAAACTCAGGAACGAGAAGCAATCCGCTTTAACTGCCTTAAGCCTTTGCCACGGCCAAGGCCTACTTGTGGACTTGCTCCTGTCAATGATTTAGTAGAAATCACTAGGGGTAGTATCTCTGGTGTAGTCACATGGTTAGGCTGTTTGGCTCGGGAAGGTCTTTTTCTCTTGGGTCGTAATAAAGAAGTCTGATACAATTGTTTCAGACTTCTTAACTCGGCTAAAATGTCCAAGAGTACCGTGACCGTTTGACTTTCACAGTTCTCCTTTTCTCCTAGCCTTTGTTTCTTCTCTATTGCTTCTTCTTCCTGTCGTTTCCTTCTTGCCTCTTCTTCTTCTCGCTGTTGCTGTTCAAGGAGAAATGCTTGTTCTCCTTCTTTCTGCTGCTGTAAAAATTTCTCCAATTCTTCTTTCTGTCTTTGTTTAAAATCGTCGACGTGTGGTAAAGAAGAAGAAAGTGGCGAAGGTACTGGTACCGGAACAAATTCTTGCGAAGAAGAGAAAAAATCTACTAAATCCCAGTTGAAATCAACCTCTTCGGGAAGTAGCGTTGTGTTCACTTTGGTAGCCGCTGTTATGCCATCGCTTTTCGTCTCCACAGCCGGTGCACCCCAATTCATCGTCTTCCTAGCTTCCGTCATGTTTCACAAAACAATGTCGCATCGATTCACTGCGCACAGACGCTAGTGCATCTATATAGGAAATGTGACGTCACAGGTAGCTCTCTTCGGATTGGAAGACAGACTCCGCGAAGTGACTGAATTTTGTAACGCGTGTTGGGATTGGTGGACAATTTCAATCCGTTTCGATCCGGTCTTCCACTATAAATAAACGCGGTTCACTTCATTCCCTTCACCTGTTCTCGTCACAAAGATGTGGACCAACGTTGAATCGTCTACCCTCCTATCGTCGATGCTGTTCAACCCGGACTATCCCATGTATGTCAGATCATCATGGGCAATTACCCAGATCACTGATACAGCCCTTTGGAAACGAAGGATCTATGTGGAGAGACAAGGGTGTTTGAAGAGAGTTCTGATTTATGGACCAGAGGTTAGACGAAGTTTGAGGAAGAGAAGAAGGCCTAGGCGATGCCTTCTATGTTAACGGAATGGTGTTAACATAACAAACAACGGCCCTTTTCAGGGCCACTTCCTATGCCTCGAAAAGATATTTATTTTCACTTTGCCTAAAAAAATTTTTTTTATTAGATTTTATAATTTATGTAGATATTTATTCTCTCTTCCCTAAAAAATTTGTTTAGTCGATTTTATAATTTGTGTAGGATAGATTGATGTTCATCAATCTATGGAAAAAACGAATATATAAAACCTACTCTACGAAAAACACGAACGCTCCTGATTCGTGTTTGTCTATAGCCATGACACAGGTGGCCTGACGTCACAGTACTACTTTGCTACATTGTTGCCAATGATCAGTACCGTGACGTCACCTTACCTGTTCCATTCCTCTTGGAGCTATACAGGTCCAACATTTCCTAATACAAAATTCCCATTGGGTCTATAGTCGCCCAGGCTGATTTTTGGGGTCTAAATCATTTGCCATCGATCAGGTATATTTTATCGGTCCATGCTGAGCGACAGAATTTTCGGCGGTGATTACACGCTCGCAAACAACGTCTGGTCAGCGTTTAGTTGCCAGAATCTTGGCGACTAAAACAACTTGTACCTGCGTACATTTGCTCTTCTTCTCGAGAATGTATCTGAGGTGCTCCGCGGTCCTGTTTTATGCACTTGACCCCGGGTACTACTTTTAGTCATCAGAAATGCCCGGGATGCGTTACTGTCGAAAACCAAACTCAAGTTAGATTTGCTCACTTGCATTGACCAATATTTTTTTTTGTTTTCATCGAACAAGGTATCACCGTCTCGTTATCACAAACAACCTGCTCATGAACGGATAAGACCCTGCCCTACCAACCAGTAATATGTATCTCGACCAAATAATATGTTTGGAGGGGGATGTAGGCTTGTAGGCTAACTTCAGTGGATCGATTCACGAATGAATTCGTGAAAGATTTTGTTAACCTCACGGACAATGCCGAGCTCGGAGAAATCATGGAAATTGTGTTGAACGTGTTAGGGACAGTTACCAACAAAAGCCATCTAAAGGTTGACTGCAGACCAAGCGTTTGAGTCACCTCAGATATTAAGTAATGCATATCTTGCTGTACAAAAGCTAAACTAAAGTTGTCGGAACCCATTTACGTTCTTGCGTCCGTATTGGATTTATCAAAGCTGTTTATGTACGAGGTCTTTTATGACAAGACCAAGCCGCGGTATAGTGACAAACTCAGAATGTTGTATATGCGGACGTGGGAGAGAAGAGACATCGCACTGAAAGGAATTCGACAAAAGCGAGTACCCGAAGGATCATCCGCTGTTCACTAAAGCCAGCAAAATCTACTTACCGAAATTTAAAGCTAAGTGTGCGAGAAAGCCCATTAGGGTATGTAAAGGACTGAGAAATGTACTTGATGTTTTTCTGCAAAGCGGCAGAAACATCAAGAAAGCAGAAAGAGTTCCGTGCATGGTTGTCCAAGAGGATATCAAGCAGAGCATGTGTATGGAGTGTTTACTGCATCGGTGCAAATTCACACATACAGCAAATCGGATTCGCTCGTGGAAGCATCGTGGAATGTATTCCATTGTCCCCGTTTGATATCAAAGGATGTTCCCTGAAGGAATCACTACTTATGCGTACGGGCACGCTCAGATCCCAAACTAATGTTAGTAACTGTGTGTTTGCAGAAATAACTTGCAATTCCTCTCTCGCAAATGCCGTACTCGGTGGCTTTGCCTCTCGTGGTTGGACCACAGAGCCGTCTCGTGCTAAATGGTAGCGTGTTGGCTGTACTGGAATATTAATCCGGTCTGAGATCATTAATGCATCGACAGACCAAATCTGGCCGATAGTACGAAGTTGTCCGACTCTCAACTACCCCGGCGCATACAGATGGGGAACCAACTTGTTTCCAAATGAGTCTAGTGCGGTTGGGTTCCTGTTGTAAGCCACTTTGGGACTGAATTTTCTGCTGAATCGCGTCAGCGGGTTTTATTCCAGCCATAAAATTGGTTTGATTGTATAGTGCCGTTATGACTGAGTGAAATCGCGTTTTATGATCCATCAACTATTCTTGCGCTTTCTGGTGCCCAAATAATCGTTCAGCAAGTGTACATTTGAATTGTTCCACAATGGCCTTCTCCAAATGCGGGTATATGAAACACACGTGTGGTCAGTTCGTGCTGGTAATAACGCGCCAGAAGTCATTAATGAGGATACATCAATTTGTCAACGATTTCTCATCAACGATATTACGGATGAGGAGGCGTTTCGCTTTTTAATGCATCGGCGCATTAAAAGACTTCGACGATGTATATGACGAACTTTATTCCTGCAAAACTCATGATGAAATATGAGACGTTTTCTATTGAAAAATCAGTTCTGTGATGCAGCTTCTTGGTAAATACAACCCAGAGTATCACCTCAATTATTGCAATCTCATCCTGAAAACAAGAATTTGACGTGGTTTTCCCTACACCAATTACGGCGATGGGAGGTCCTACACTGGAGATCGCATTGGCCTCGTTGCGCGTTTATCGCATTTAGCCTAATATCTGATTGCGGCCGTTTGGGGGGGGCTCTACACGATTTACTCGCTTGTGTTCTTGTCGGACACAATGAGATTCAATCGATGAATGATGAGATCCGACAGAGGATTTTATTGGTTACCGGTAACGATTCTGAAATCTTCATACGCATACACCCACCCTCACTCAGATGAGCCATTTCGATCGAATCGCCACATGATCAGATTCTGAACGTTAACGAATCGTACGTTCAGGACCCACCCTACGTGAATTTAAAACAAACTATTAACTGACAACGTCGTTGCAGGCAACGCTAAATTAGTACATACAGATTTAAATCATTCTGATGGAGTAGCAGATGTAAATATTGATGGATTTCATCCCAGTGGTGACTTTATACATGCTGCTGATAGGTCCAGATATTATTTCTTTACCGTATGGTCATCTACTATCATTTGAAGGTCTCTCAGTATTCAATTAGTAGAACAAGGACACTCACTGGAAGATCCTAATGCTGAGGATAAAGTATAGTAGAATAATGAAATTCTTAACTTAGGTCCAGATCCGATGACAACTCATTTAAAACTTCTTCGGTTGCAGTTTCATTCAAGATTAACAAGCGTTAAAGAATAGAGATACATGGGATAAATAAGAATCAAGCGTTATTAACCGCCTTTGGCGTCTGTGTTTAATATTAGTTTTATCAACACATAATATACTTCATGGATCCTGAACAGCTGTTGGAACAACTGATAACGAAATTGGTTTTAACCAACCCTTAATCTCATTCAGATCTTGGGAAAGTTGGGGAACCAGACCGGGGTACCTCGACTAATACCAATACTAGGAAGATCAGCCACGACTTCTTAAATGATAATTAAATAAATTGTTATCTCTAAATTCTTTTTGAGTTTTAACGGAAATACAACACTACAGACCTTTGAGGGACACGCCAACATATAAAACCCTTTATTCTTTCGGACTCATGCGTGGGAACTCCTCAACGATTACCAGTTTAGGTAGCTGAGAGCTTGCGAGTGGACAACATATAAAGAATCAATGACTTACTCAGAATGGTTCTATATGAATATGATGTCATGTCCGCAGAATGCACAATTGCCGGAGACTCAAATATTCCCCAGGAAGATATTTTCTACGATTGTATGACGGTTGTAACATTAAAAAGGGGTAATGGATTAGGAGTGAGCTTACGTGTTTCACCTGGACGCAATGAGTCTGAGCAGGATCTGCCCACCGAACAACTATACTTCGCGATTACATTATTAATAGAAGAGCTATAATACATTAAAAGTTACCGACACCAGAAAATAGTTGAAGCGGAACAACAGCTGCGAGATGTAATCGCTAAGAGAACCGTTTTACTTATAATGTACCTACTCGTGTGTGCTATTTGTGGGCTTGCCACCGCGACCACGGTAGGAACTGGTATTGCTGGAATAGCAACTTCTGCAGCTATTATAGGCAAGCCCATCTGAATTGTTGTTGGAGACATATCTGTGGTAACTGACATCGCAGACGTCTCTGGAAAATAATTTCATCACGGTTACATAATCGTATACTTATCTGTTCAGAAATTCTCGTTGCGGCACAAAGCAGTCTCAGTACAATTAGTAAACTGTAATTGGTCATCATCGAGGATAAAAAGATTTTTTTTTTACCTTTAGAAAAAGTAAGTAAACTTAGCGCTGGAACCTAATGTCTCATTGATTAATATCATAATAAATGCGTAAGCAGTAGAGTTGCACGATATTACTGGTATACCGTTTATGGCGGTATTCTTTTCCTATTGTACATAACACTACTTTTTCCCTGTTCCGGTACATCGGTAGTTGCGGTCAGTAAAGGATGTACGGAAACTAATCTAAAGTGATCTAATTTCGACGTTAATGATATTGACAACGTGTTTTCATTATTCAATAAAAAATTTTTCTAACAATTATTTGTTTTTATAACTGTTGATTCTATCACAAATTAATGGTGAATATTACCAATATAATCATAATTATGATTCTTTAATCATATCTTTGACACTTGTCACGTATGCCATCGCTGTGGCCAAATGGAATATTGCGATAGATATTCGGACTAAGCCAAACCTTTCAGAAAACTTCGGATTAAAAACAACAAAACAAAACAAAACAAAAATGTCATGTTTTATTTATTAACTAGCGCATGTGAATGTGTTAAGTACATGTTCTCCTTTGTAAGACCGCGAATCATCCTACGATTTTCAGTAACTGCACTTCCTATCTTGAGAAATAAGCTATCTAATGTCAGCATAGTCTCTTCACAAGGTGTCAACTATAGTGTAAGCTTAATCCCCCACTTTAGTTGCTGTTTTTATATTACAACTTATACAACAATTAACATACAAAAGCAAATTCATCTCCTATAAGGTACTGGCCATATACTTTTCGGTGGGGGCGGGTGTTCTTCTGAGTTGAGATATTTTGTTTCCTTTTCCTTTAATATCGAAATACTTAATATTTTTCCACATACTATCATGGATATAGTATGACGTCATTTTTCTATAAATCAGAGCAAGGTATTGTTTCCACCTACTGATGGACGAAAATTAAACACAGAAGTGTCAGGCTCAAGCCCCAGAACATCACGTTGTTGGGCCTTAATACAACTGCGGTATACCGTGGTACGTATTGCCGTACGTTCAGAAATATCGTGGTATACATCAGTACAAAATGTGTAGTGGTACCTAGTTCTAGTAAGCATATTTTAACGCGAGTATGAGACTACGCTTAACTATTACGTCTCCGAAATCCATGAACTCCTGACGAGGACATGACAAGCGAAACTTTCGCGCGGATCCATACGTATGCAAAACGTTCTCAGTGGGAATAAGTGGTGAGGAATCTAGAAGTGTTTTAAGCCAAGAAAAAAATTTAGTCAAACGGTCTTAAACTCCCGTCAGTCCACTCCTCCTGTTAATATTGCGTCAGAGGTCTAGAGCAAAACCTCGGCATGATGATCAAATAACAGTTCTTTGTTTATTCAAAAAATCTTAACACCAAGCAGCTTTACCATCTGGATGCTTGCTATGGTATACTTATCCAGTGATCTAATGGTTTTTTATTATTTTATATAATGACTTCTTATTAATTCTCCCCATTGCTCTGGAGCATGTGTTTTGAGGATGGCAGCACCAGTTAATTTCCTGTATTTAGAACTTGGTATGAAACCAATTGACATTCGTATTAAATGTCGCATGATTGGATTATAGCTCTTAGTAATAAATGCAAAATTCTCCGAAGTTTCCAAAAGTTATACAATATTCATTCCGGCTTTATTTATGAATGGACATTTTGATTTCAATTGGAATAATTTATCTGCTCTACCATGCATCAATACGTACCCCTCAAGCGCTGAAACCAAGCGCTGCGAAATCTTTAAATGATTTATTTATGCTACAAGAATGAAGTGCAAGATTAGAAGCTACATTGAAAAGTACGACTTACCAATTACTCAAACGAGATTTAAACTTTGAGAAGTATTTGATAGCTTTAGAAACAAATGTTTATTTACCTGTGCTAAAATTTAGAAGCGGCAAAAACAAACATCCAGTAGAGTTATTGCTTCATATGAAGACAAGACAGAAAAATGCAGTATATGCGACGGGGATGACATCGATGAGGAATTTACTGATATAAATTCTTACCATCGTACTAACCCTAATGTAATACAATTTAGTAAACTCTTTTCGTCCAGAAAGCACTCATTATTAGCAAGTCTTTTTAAATTTGCTGACATAATTGTGAAAAAAATGTATATAAGTGCCAATAATATATAAATTGCATCCCCTACTGGACGTACACATGCATATGCATATATGTGCTTGTATGTACGTATACATATGTATGTTTATGTAGGTATAAGTACATGTATACGTGTATATATGTATACTCCATGATATTGTGTTGTTTACGTTGTGTTTTACATCATACGACATTAATCCACATTTTGTCATATACCTCTTTGTACCTTCAGACCTTAATAAGTACTCTCTACACACACTGCCAATTAACATATATAACCATTATGTTTGCTCTCATATGCCTCCTACATGTGACCTGATATTTAAATACCAAATTAAAGGTTATGCTCTTTTCTGTTCAATATAAAATAAACGAAACATAGAGAACGAACACAGCTTGACTTTGTTATATAAGTAGCACTCATAGTATTATCGTATACATCAATGGATTTTTATTCCGTGTACCTAACTGGTTGCGCCCAAACATGGAAATCTTATAAGAAACAGCTAATTTATGTTCAAGAGTATGCATTTGCATTAGGCATTGATGATTCATATGTAGATAGTTATAATAATCAATACAGTTATATAAATATGGTAGTATTAGTAGTGGTAGCAGCAGCAGCTGCTGCAACAGCAGCAGCTGTACTTCATCATCAGCTTCATCTCCATGTCTGTATATCGTATATATTCCGTTATGACTCTATGGCCATAAGTTAAACAACAGAAAGAAGCAAAACCATCAAGTTTTGCAAAAATCAACAAGCATTTTTCAGTTATCGATGTAATAAAATGAAAATTTTAAAAGAAATTACAGTATTATGAACTGAATCAAAAATAATTTTGCAAAAGTTCATTTAAAGTCCAAAAGATTGAAATGTTTCGTTTAGATTTCAGGTTCAAGATTATGCTGATTCAACAACAGTCAAAATGGCGTCGTCCAGAACTCCTTTGAATAATTCACAGTGGTTCCAAAATAATATTATGTCCAAGTGAGTACTCTCTATTTTGACTGAATAATACAAACAAATGTTTTTCCTCTCAAATAATATATGAAAACAACATAAAAACGTCTACAGACTTAATGTTGCAACAAAAACACAAGAAATAAGAATAAGAAAACTGCCCAGTCTTAGCCACTTATATACAGGCGAAAAGCTAAAACGCGTATATTGTCACTACTGCTAAGTGACAAATCGCAAATTCCCAACATCGTAAAAGAATTCACACGATTTAACCCATCCAGTGGGAACTAACTTAATTCTTCTAAGATACCACCTGACCGACGTGTCCAATGGGAAAAGCCCGAAACTCGTAAACGTATTTACTAATAATTTTATTATTAGTAACTGTCAACACTTACGTAAATATCTATTTATAGAATCTATGCAATTTTGCGTTCCTTAATATCTTAAAATATAATTTAAGCACGTACGAAATTTCAACTAAAGATAATTATTACAATTTACAGCAATGAATAGAAATTAAAAATTGTAGGTATACATTAGAATAGTCTATCCGCAAATTGCACAGACCCATATCTGCCGGCGCATAATGCACCGGAAGAATTGAGTCTGTGCAGTTTGTTTGGAGTTATCAGTAGAACAAACAAAGTATACCCTAATGTGCAGGCGAATCATGATACGGCAGATCATGATCTTTGTTTGTTTGCGGGGTTGTTTTTGTTTGTTGGGGTTTTTTTTGGTGGGTGGGTGGGTGTTGTTTTGTTTTGTTTTTGTTTATTTCAGTTTGGCTACACTAATAAGCGAGTAATACGGTAGTTGTCTTTTATATCGGTGATTGCAGACACACAATAACACACACAGTCGTTCAGTTGATAAATGTTTGGTCAAAAAGTAGAATGGGAAAAAGGACCAAGTGTATTGATCAAGGTAAACTCGGCTGTTAAGGTACTATTTACACCTGTGACAGTAGGTGATTATAAGTTTTAGTTCCATCACGAAGTTGTCAATTACGTACCTGCTGGACACTTCGAGGAATCAAAACATGCACGTAATTTTGATCAGTGCCATGATATATATATAAAAGGTTATCATGCTATGTTTGTAGCACCTTGTTGAAAGTCTTTCTCATTTCGAACCCTCTAATGATATGGATTTTGTTGCCCCACAAACAAGTCTATGTCATCCTGCTTCTCTATTTGCTATTATCGTCTTTTTCTTACTGGGTAATCTCAGATAATCTCCACGTACTACAAAAGTCGTTAAAAAGGTGCAATGAATACGTTCTAATGATTTTATACGAAGTTTGAATTTCATACTTCGTAGTATGTCTAACCTTCTCCATGCTTTTGTATTTATTTTGTGTAAGATGTATATTGCTATTAATAGGGTTCCATCTTAATTTAGGACCAAGTGTATATCAGAAGTGACATTCGTGCTATCCGTGTCATTCTTTTAAAGCTGTGTGTATTGTTCATAAATAGGCTTTAGTACTTCAAGGAAGCCATAGCTGTTTTTATCGATATAATCTATTCTGGAGAAGAAAACAAATCATTCGAGAACTTAAAATCTGATGAGATATTTAGTGATCTTTGTCAGTACCAATGAAAAGATAAAGAAATCAACGAACGCAACGCAAACGTAATTTGAAAACCTACACTAAGCGACAAAAACTACAATTATTCCTATTTCCCGTTATTCATAATAAAGAATAACAAGTAGACCGTTAGCAGGTTGGTGTTTAATGACACATGAACGCATAAAAGCTTTATTTAGTCTTGCGGCAATGAAAGGAAGGTGCCTTGTCTGGAGATATTAAACGGCAGACATACCGGGCTTCTTTAAGCAGGGTTCAGACATGAAACCTATACAATATGAATACCGGGTACATAATCAACTGAGCCTCTGTGGCTCCGCTTATAGTAAGTAACAAGAGATTACAAGGAACAGTTTGTCTTGCGTACTGATGGCGTCATAAGGAATGTCATATCAGTCTAAAACAAATATAAAATAAGGGCCATTTGTTCTGTTACCTGCTGCCCACCAAATATCTCGCAACCATTTGCGCACGCACGTAGTGGTACAGTTATGGATGAAATAATGAAAAATATACATTGCAGGTCATACTCAGTGTGTACTCAATCTCAATCGTATGTGGGGGAATTATGTGTGTAACACGCATTGTAATGAATTATCTACCTCTATAAATGTGCGGTCATAAACTTTGCATATCACTACTTTTACTTTAATTTTCCACCCAGTGTAAAATCGGCCATAACGTAAATATACTAAAATTTGCTGTCGTTTAATGGATATACTAAAAGTTTATTTCTTCATTAGAGACATTTTTCTTGATCTATCAGATTGAATCTGTGATATATATATATATATATATATATATATATATATATATATATATATATATATATATATATATATATATATATATATATATATATATATATATATATATATATATATATATATATATATATATATAATTAGCCACTAGATATGTACATAAGTACTCTATTGTCGGATATCTCAACCATAAAAGTTCAATTTTTTTGTAAGTCCTAATAGCCATTCAATCATGGATGGATGACCGTTTTAAAGCAGCTTGATTCTTTAGCCTTCACCGATTAGTTAAGTTAACAAAAGTTATTTAACTCTTACATATCTTAAAACTTCCAGGCTCCGCATTCACTAAACCAATGAACAAGGAAACTCGGTCAGAAGTTCAAAGAATTAAACTTTGACAGTTTAAAACCTTAACAGAATGCTAGAACTATACAAGGTTCAGATTTTTCTCTACTGATAAACCTCTACTAGCCCGTTAAATTTCCATGAGATGGATCTAAGTATCATATTTTAAATTTGGGGTTTTAGCCTGAGCTTGAGTTCAAAATGTTTCGACAATAGCCTGGAAATTATCAAAGTCCCGAACTTGAGTTTGAGCCTGAGATATTGTTCAACCAATCACAAATGGCGTTACGTTTGAACGGTGTCTCTGATTGGCTGGTAGTGAAAACACTATTTCCTACTCAAGCTGAGAGAGAGAGAGAGAGAGAGAGAGAGAGAGAGAGAGAGAGAGAGAGAGAGAGAGAGCGTTATATCATCTCCACACCATGACATGTATTCCCGAAAATTTTAAGCAAGAAACTCAAGAATACTCGCCGAGTCTCAAAACGTGGTTAATCAATAAATTGATCAGAATACAGCTAGAATCAGAGCGTTTTGATGTTTCTTAACTTTTCTCCCCCTATCAGTCTGCCAAGCTTATTATTGGTATAGATGCACCCCTCGCATCATATCTGATTTCAAGATTATGCTTGAGCTTTTTATTCAAAAAGTTTCGAGAATACAGTGCCATATTTCATACTTGGAACAAATTTCATAACTGAAATTTTGTATTCCAGTAGATTTCAGAACATTTCCTGATAGTTCTATGATCCAAATATCATCAAAGTTTCAGAACGCCCAAGTTTTCAGGCTTTGAGTTTGAGATTGAATTTGGAGTTCAAACATTTTCTAGAATACCTGGACAGGAGAATTACTAGCCAAAACATAGAACTTTATAAAACTTCGTATTCATCTCCACTGCCCTGCTGCAGCTTAAGATTTCCTATTTTGGCAAAATATCAATACGCCGCCTATTATACAAGTAAATTTGTTTCAGTATAAACATTTTAGGTCAAAGGTTATTGTGTTTCCAGAACTTATATTTAAATGAAAATGTAGTTCGGACGAGCATTATAATACCTTTGTTTCGTGTACCGCTGCATCTATAATATAAATATAAGGTGGTATTCACTCTTGTTTTATGAAAATGTTTTAAAATACCCTTTCAAAAAAGAAACTTTGAAAACAAACTCTCTTTCTCTCTCATTTTTCTGTTATTATTCATACATTCAACCACATATACGTGCACATTTCATAATTCAAGTTTGTGTAAATTGTCGAAGGCGAAAAATTCATTATAGTTATTTATGAAATCACAATGAAGTTGACCCAGATCCTGGGTCTTAACTACTTGATAATAGTGGAATACAACGACCCAAAGCTGATAGAGGAAGTACGCAAGACGGAAGGACAGAAAATTTAATTCCCTCTTTGATCCAAGCCCATTATTTGTTTTCGAATACAACTGCTTTTTCCAAAAAGATGTTCAATATTCCTTTAATTATTCATTGTATTCATTTTAACTTTGGTTTGGACAACAGTCTAGGCTAGTTATGTCCTCCCCTGCACATGTCTCAAAGATTTTGCCAATAATAAGAGCCTCAAAAGGTCTAAACTTTCAATTTAAAGACAACGAAAATGTAGCAACTGTGAACGCAGTAAGAGTAAGAAATTTCATATCTTCAGTCTTACCCTATTGTTCATTAGTGTTGGTCTGAAACAGGGAATTCTCATCCGGCGTTAGTGGTTTCAAGCCCAGACAGAGGTGAAGTTTAATTCAAAGCCTTTCGGAGAAATGAAAAAGAGCCCCGAAATCAACAACAACAACATCCTCAGTCAGAACACCTTGTAGCTTGTTCGTAAAATTCCATCCTGAAATACCTCCATCGAGTGATGCAGTGCAAAAACCAGAAAATCGCCGGAAAATGACGAAAAACTCAATCACAAACTAAAGCATACTATACGCAACCGGTTGCCTCCCTTAGGTAGGATAATATCACACACCCACCCAAAACACTGATAATTAGGTGGTAAAAACTACCTGGAGAAACCCCTAAGCTTTGATAACTGCATCACACTCAGTTTAGATGGCATCTGAGGTGATCGTTTCTCTGCTGTGGTTTTAGTGCATTAAATGGATAGCGTTTGTCAAATACAAACAAGGAAAACGTCTAGAATGTTTCATTGTAGTGATGGAGCACAGGTCAGACAATGTTGCAGACGTAACAATATACCGATGACGTCACAAAATGTCATCTGAACCGCCATTTATTTATAGGTTACTGCATTTGTATGGGAAAATATTTTCCCATACAAATGCAGTAACCTTTTTATTGAATACTCATTTTGTTTTCTACCTAAGGCTTAATAATCAAAAGAATACAGTACACGAAAGGAAGTAATTGTATTTATGATGTATTCCAAAATAAACGCACAACCGTTGATTCATCATACAGAGTAACAATAATTCGTACATAGCATCGGCCGGCGACTTTTGAACTTCGTCAAGCGCTCGACATTAGTTTTTAAAAAAATCTTGTTTTGGTCTACTTAAAAGTGAAATTTTAAGCTCATTGTGAATGAATGCTCATTGAAACAACTAACTTTTCCAGTTGGTCTGGAATGGATGGATTTCGTTTTTCTGTTGAACCAACCAAATTTTGCTTTTCTGCTTGTAATAGACTGGATTTTTATAGCTGAGTCAGTCCGTACGATGCACATGTGATTTGAGCAGTGGACTGGCATTGAATCTAATGCAGTTCTGTTTCTGTTCTGTCACTGATTGTTTGGAATCATAATGTGTGAAACATATTACTTCTTTTAATTGAAATTATCCAAATGACGCTATGGAATATCACATTTATTTCGTTTTGAGTGCAGTGAGGATAATTTAATTTCAGTTGGAAATGTAGTCGAAATTACAGTATAAATTTGATATGGGTCATGTCATTCGGATTTGCAGAATTAGCTAAGAAAGTACATTTTGAGGACATTCAAGATGCATAAAATGTAAGTATATGTATCGCCATTCTTATTACCAGCTAAAGAAGACACATGTTTATGCCCTGTCGTGCTCGCTGCTGGAAGGACCCTAGTTATGACCTATTTGGCTTCTTTTGCTAGCCTAACATTGTATCAAAATAGTTAAAAGGGGAAATTTGCAAAGCAGCTGTTGTGTGACAGTCTATTTAGTCAACGGAAATAATACTTTTTCATTGTCTTGGCTTATTGGCTCTGATGTTCTTAGTTTCCTACCAAAACCTTCAGTTGCATTTTTTTCCCTCGAATTTAGTGTTTTGACGGATCGTAAAATGTACGTCTCTGATAGATATACAATAGACCATGGCATCAATATGCTTTTCTGTCTAATTGTTATAGACCCCAGAGAGCACTGGTCATAGTATGAACCATTCTATTTGCGAAAAGTTAAGAATATTTCTCCTAAATAACTGTTTAAATGATCAGAATGGTATTTTCAATTACTGCATCTCGCACGTTCTTTCTGACATTGCGAATATCACATTCATTCGTTTGCTTATTTTAAAGTTTTGTTTGTGACTCAGTGAACTCGTCCACATCGTTAACTTAATCATCTCTACTTTCCATTGGACGAAACAGTTTGTTTAGTTCACGAATAAATCTAATCAACCAAAAGCTAAAGCATCTACTACATGAGTGTATATGGTTTGTTTACAAAGTAGTTACAAATACACAATACTATTTTTAGATACGTGTTGTGCAGTATGAAGCCGTGTAGTATGGAAACAATACTGCACAATACTGACAATGTAAAGTGAACGGAGAACATAAATGAGCATATAATAAAGCCGGCTTCTTGTACCCTTGTTTTGATTGGGTGTACTAAGGTTTAAATGACCCCTGCTCGCTTCGTGAGAAATACTGTATAAAACAGTATACACCGCAAACATTTTCATCCTCCTTTATGGTTATAAATCGAACACTAGAGCGAACAGTTAAATAAAAATACGAATAAAGAGAACAAAACACATTAATGAAAACACGTTTGTTCACAAAATTAAGAATCTTACTTCTGAAAAAAATTATCCGGCAGAAAAATTGACCAATTGCTGACCATTTAACTTAAAACTTAATTTAATTTTGTAATAAAAGTAGTTTCTTAAATTATGTCTTTGATAAGTGAATAAGTCAATAATCATAATTATATTTAATAATTCATTATATGAAATAGATTCTCGAATAAAACGAGCGAAAGGACAGCACAGCTGTAACTGTTACGTATATGTAATTTAATTGCTTGTGTGTTAGTTTTAAATTCTTTTTTTATTTTATTTTTATTTCATTGCATGTTATTGTAATAACTTTATTCACTGGATTTGACATTTTTCTAGAAAATTCAGTTCAGTTCTAGTAAATAATCACTATTGCTACATTATATTTTTAGCTGGCCTTGTTCCTGATCTTGGTTCAAAATTGGTAAACAGAGTGAAGATCATTGGTCGTAATCAAGGGCGTTCTTGGCTTGCGTCAGCTCTGTTGTAAACAACTTTTTTTGATTTTTTATTATTGAATCTTACAGTAAGATTCGTTCAGTACAATCGAACCTGTAAATAGCCTATGTGCTAAGTGACATATTATTTTACTGCGTTGTTCGGACTAAGTAATCACGTGACCCATCACGGGGTCTAAACTGCGTTTTAGTTAAGGGTTAAAACAGATATTTTATAGTGATTTAGTCAGTCGTAGTTTACACCTTCAGAGCTCAAGGTGTTTTTTTTAATGTTGATGTCAGTTTGATTTAAAATTCTTCTATTTTTGGATTTAATAATTCATATTCCCTGGAAAATACCAGTGCTCATAAAAATTCATGGACAAAGACATTTATTGGAAATTCTTCGGAATTCTAAAGCCGGAATATTATTCTTGATTCATAAAATTCAACAAGGAACTGTTGATACGACAACACAAACCGGATATAGAAGACGTCATCGCCTTCCATATAGGAACTTCATCGGGATTCGAACTTTGATTCAATTAGAACTTTTTAGTGATAGGACTTATATTTTTAAATTCTAGGATTAATTTTTGGATTAGATTCACAAACCGTAAGTCCTTTTTCATATTTTTACCTTGTTTTCTAGGTTAAAATAAATTATTTTGTTAAAATTTACAAAGCTTGTTGGCTTCACTCTTTTCTTTGTTACTTTATACGAGCCTAGTCACGTAACATAACCGAAACTTTTGATGCAGAAAATTGTTTATAGCGTTCTAAATTTCTGGGCATTTACAAATTTGACTTTCATCGATGTAGTGAGTGTAATTGTATTTATTGATCGAGTAATAATGTAACTATTTGTTGAAATTGATGCTTATTTAATTAATTTCATTTGTGTGTACTTTTATAGGTTAATATAACCGAATTATGTTCGCACTTTTTGTGATAGTCTCACACAAATGTATGAAAACTAATGAACGAAATAATACTTAAACGAAAGATATGAAAAGTATTACCTATATTATCTGGCGTGATTGATAAGGGCAAGACCCAAATTTTTTTCTGAGGACAATTTGATAAAATTGGTAAATAATTACCTCTATGGAACTACTTCCAACAGTTAAGTAAAAGTAACTTCTCAAGTGAGTTCATGCATCATAAAGTTTAGGAATGCTTCCAAGAAGAATAAATGATCCCTGTCGATTCGCCCGTAAGGAACGTTGTGATGATGCTCGATGTACACTTGAAGTCATTTGGTCAACAACGTTCATTCATATGCAATGGCGACTCCTGTAGCTTTTCAGAGGTGGTTTTATTTTCTCTCATTTTTTGGATTACTGTCAGAAAGCCCGAGCGTGTTCCGATACACAATATTTTCGTCAAGTCGCGAAATAACCTCCGATATTGTTGTAATAATATATAAACATTTTATTGGCTTGGTGAGTCGCCTTTGACGGAGCGCACTACATATGTTGCGACAGAAAAGTTTGCCAATGTTCTTATTGTGACTTTGTCTCATTTCGCAGCCATATTGTTCCAGGTGAATAAAGGTAGTTCCCAAAATAGTTCTCAACTGTAGGGAATTACATTCGATGTTTCTCTCAAAATGTCACTTTCTGGAACGTATGTCGTCTGCTGAAGGTTAAATCTTTGAGGTGAAAACAGATCCAAATTGGGAATTTTTTTCATGCAATTCCTCCCAAAAAGTATCCCGTCCATAAACTTGCACATATTCGATATATTTGTTTAACCCTATTCTGACAAACGAATATTCCTCAACCTACACATGTATGGCGGTTAAAGTACCCTAATTTGTCTTCCTCCAGAAGGATTTTGATGAAAATCTGAGCGGTTAAACTTGTTTATTTCGTCTAAAACATTTGCACACAATTTGCTTTCTCAAAATGGGTGTTCACTCAGAGTGCATAGTGTAGCATTCGAACGCCGTGGTAATCACACAGAGCTAGATACCCGCAGCGTCCGATACGTACTGAATGCTTAAATTAAATTCATTTACGCCAACAAAAGCATCTCTTCGGATTCATAGTTGGATAACATGTGATTTCATAGGTCAGATATCAGGACTAGTAGCCTTTTCATTAACAATTTAACTGCGCAAAATACGAAACTTTGGAGTGGAACTTTAAGGAACCTTATGGATTCTGTTCGCTTTAATAATTCGTTATATTTTCCTTTTTTGTAAATTGTTCCTTTCAGCATCAGAGTGTATTCAGTTTCCCAACATTTGTTCATAATTATTATTCTTACAATATAATATTCACTAGTCTAGTGATGATTTTCTCGAATTTGGGTAGATTTGCACTGAAAATATGCTACGATGTCGATCCTTCCCTCGAGTAACTTAAAGGCTTAGATTAGACATATTTGCCATGGAGTATTTCCTGTTCAGATACAAAAGGATCCAAACATGTGACACATTTTGTGTAACCCAAAACAGATTAACCTTTATTGCTCCTTATCACCAATGATTTTATCCTTTTGCACCCTTAAAATATTTTGAAAAGAAAGTCCAAACCCTATAATGACACGTGTACAATTTTCAAGCCAGGATCGTGTTATATAATACAAGTTGCTATTGTGTATATTTGCAATTTGCTATATGAACTATCATGCTGATATTGAAATATAATGAGGCGGAGAATATTGGCATTAACTGCTTTTGGGAGAATTTGCCAAACTACAACCGTTTTGTACTATTAATTGTCTATCTTTACAAAACTAGATAAACAAAAACACGCGATAAACAAGGAGAGGACTTTATTTGTAAAGTAAATATTTATTCTATAGTGGTTATATATCCTATTAAGGTCACGCTCCATGGTATTACCAAAATTTCACTTTCCGTCACTTACTTATTCTGCTTGAGGTTGAACATTTGCGGTAAAACTGCCGAAAATTTGAGCTGTTTCATCACATATAAGCCAAAATAAAATTGTCTATCAGTGCAGCTGGTGGGCCTGTTGAATTTGACATATTCTGCATCTGTTTAAATTCAACTTGTGAACTCCTTTAAATGCTTCAAGAATAGCTCAAATTTGATACATTTGTCCTGCCGCTGTTTTCAAATACGATGCTTCATACGCTCACACTTGCATGGAGACCGAAGTAAATCAATTTACCTTTCTCTAGACGAAATTTAAAGAAAATATGAGTGTTTAAACTTTTCATTTTATCTAAAACAATTGGTACACATATTTGCTTTCTAAAACTGGATGGTTACTCTAAACGCATAGTTACGAACGCTGTGATAATCATATATATATATATATATATATAT